>JANZLD010000003.1:66101757-66123477 GCA_026413575.1 Erythroxylum carthagenense
TGAGTAATTACAAATTTTTTTATAGAAAATAATTTTAAGTTATTTTAAAATGGTTTAAAATATTAAATTTATAAGACTTATTATTACTATTATTATTATTACTACAATTTTAAGTATTATTATTAATATTATTAATATTCTTAATATTATTTAGTTACTTATTATTATTATTATTAATCTCCTATTTATTGTTATTATTAATAATATATTTTAGTACTTTATTATTTACTTTATTATTATATTTATTTATATTTCTCGTGAGTTATTCGAAAACAATTTAAGAACAAGGCTGCTTAAATTGTACACTCCCAAACCCCACGTTATCTAGTGAGATTTTAC
This sequence comes from Erythroxylum carthagenense, assembly GCA_026413575.1. Classification (NCBI taxonomy): domain Eukaryota; kingdom Viridiplantae; phylum Streptophyta; class Magnoliopsida; order Malpighiales; family Erythroxylaceae; genus Erythroxylum; species Erythroxylum carthagenense. The sequence goes on from JANZLD010000003.1 coordinate 66,102,097, forward strand.
TGGGTCATTGATGTCCATTGTATAAGACTTTTTATAATGTATTCATTTTATTTTTAAATTTATAGTATTTCCTACTCATTTATATTAAAATTTAATCTTTATTAATATATTCTTAAAAAATATTTGATTGAAGATTTAAAAAATATGTAATCTATTTTTGTGGTATAATTTTTATCATAAAACTATTATTTTAATTAATAGAAAATTTTCTTGTTGTTAATTTTTAATTTTATACATGTTTGTATTAAAATAAATATAAAATAACAAGAATACGATAAAGAGGATTGTAAAATAAGTAAAAATATTATAAAGAAAATAAATAATAATAAGAAGCTTCACTAACCTCACTCACAATATCACACACAACCTATATCACAACCTCTCATATTGCACCATCTGGATAACAGCTGTGCACCCATTTCTCAAAAAACAAAAAAAATCCTGAAAAGCTCATTTTCCCAGATTGCCCCAATCAACGTCTAACTCGAGTTAACTCAGGCAAAAACAAGATTAAGAGGTTAATTAGTTTTAAAGCCGGCACGGCACCTTCTTAACGTTTAAACCAAACCCCAAAATCAAGCTTTGGAACATTTATTCCGATTCTGAGTTTGGACGAGTCAACGATTCCTCTGCCAACACACCTCTTTTGACCGGCAATCCTCTTCTTTTCTCTGAGCTTTATGATTCTTCTTTTTGTTTAATTTCAATTTTCGCGATTTCGAAATCGGACCCAACAAAACTCTGAAATTACCGGACCTCTAAATTTAGCGGATCGGCTGCTAAATTTGGGGGGGTTGAGAGGGACTGATTAGGGTTTCGTATCGTAGTCGAGGAAGATGATGATTTCCAGGGGGTTGTTCGGGTGGTCCCCACCGCACATACAACCGTTAACGCCAGTATCGGAGGTGTCGGAGCCGCCGGAGTCGCCGTCTCCTTACATGGACACCAACGCGGAGGCTGCAGCTGCTGCTGCGGCGGCTGCGCAGGCGGACGCGGAAGAGGAGATCGAGGAGGCCGACGAAATGGAGCCGCCGCCCGCCGCCGTTCCGTTCTCTCGGCTCTTTGCTTGCGCAGACCGGCTTGACTGGGGGCTCATGATCGTCGGCTCCCTCGCTGCGGCGGCGCATGGGACAGCGCTTGTTGTTTACTTGCACTACTTCGCGAAGATCATAGAGGTTTTAAAAAGAAATAATGAGGATCCATTCGATAGGTTCACAGATGTGAGTAATGTGAACAAACTCTTTCAGTTCAGTCTTTTTATCTGTGTGTGTGTGTGTGTGTGTGTGTGTGTGTGTGTGTGTCATCTGCCTTTTAGTTTTTGGGTGGAAGTTAAGAAGTTGGAAGTTGGAAGCCAGCTAGGGTTCTGAGTGAGCTTGATGAAAACTAAGTTTGTTTGAGCTTGCTTGGTGTGTAGGCTCGCTAGTCGAATTTCTTCTACATTTTTGGGAGCACATAATTGAAATTGTTTAGTTTCGGATTCTCTGTGTTAAAGCTCTATTTATTTCTTGGTGCTGTAGTTTCTGAAATGAAAAGAGATTTGGGTTCTTTCTTCTGGAGGTTGTTTATTTTGGGTGAGTTGATAATGGGATTGTATGTCCAAATCTCGAGATTGTTGTCTTGGTCATCTTTATTGGGTTTTTAGCTGTTCATTGGGAGGTTTCACAGGAGTTTGTAAAGGAAAGTACCTAATGGGTTGGTGCATGTGAGTTTTTTATTTTATTTTTGAGAATGCATGGTTTTGGGGTGCTTTTGTTAGGATACATGCTTGCTATGGAATCCCTTAATCTAACTAAGCACAGGGGTGGTTAGGTTGTCAATTGTTATGCTATGTTTTGTTAGGATGTTGGGGGTGATTTGGCTGGGGCTCTAGTGATTGATCCTGTCTATCATGATTGTTGAGTAGTGATTTTTGTGCAGCTGTTTGTTTTTCTAGGGATTTGATTGATAATAGTGGACTATTATAAGCTAGTGTTGGTGATATTCCTATTCAGACACTACCATCTGTGGTTTTACAGTTTGGAGTCTTTAATAATGTATCACTTTGTATCCATTAGATAAATTCAACTCATAATACTATCTGGTGATCCTTGACAGACCTATAGAATTTTCAGCTTATTTATGTTAAACTCTGGGCAAATAAGATATGAAGTACTGTACACCCTTAAGTATTACTCATTTAAAAAAAACTAAGGTTTTTTCCCAGTTGTGTAATTCTTTTTCCTAGAATAAAACATCGGATGTTTATCCATAAATCTTGGATTCTTTTTGATTATGGGCCAATTTTTGCTCAGAGAGTGTTGATATTTTGACTTCTTGAATAATTTAGAGCCACTTTAATTTTAGTTCTTCACTGATGAAATATCTGAACTGAAAAATTTGCATTTAATTCTCATTTGCACTCAGATTGATGTGCATTCAGATTGAAGTGCTAGCTCACACCATTCATAAATGGCATTTTCACCTAGTATTTTCCTTTCTGATGACAGTTCAATAAAAAATTAGGTCCTCCATTTGATCCTTTACTTTATGATGTGCTGTACATCTCATCAGTTTGTTCTCTATTTAAATAGCTTATATATCATCTTCTGTTTGGTTTTAACTATGATGTTTGCTTCGCAGCTTGCTTTAAAGATTGTTTACATAGCATGCGGTGTGTTTGCTGCTGGTTGGATTGGTGAGTTTTATCCATTAATCAGCTTTTTTACAACTCATTGACCATTTCATGATATGGTTTTTAACCATTGACACTGTCTTTCTTTCTGTAACAGAGGTTTCATGCTGGATTCTAACGGGAGAACGTCAGACAGCTGTCATAAGGTCAAAGTATGTTCAAGTACTACTTAACCAGGATATGAGTTTCTTTGATACCTATGGGAATAATGGGGACATTGTTAGTCAAGTATTGAGTGATGTGCTGCTCATTCAGTCTGCTCTTAGTGAAAAGGTACATAACAACTAAATTCTTTCCTCATGCACCTCAAGTTAATTGCAGTTTTGGGAAAATGTTAAGCTTGAATGACCCTTTTGCAATGCAGGTTGGAAATTACATTCATAACATGGCTACATTTTTCAGTGGCCTTGTTATTGGATTTATCAATTGCTGGCAGATAGCGCTCATAACATTAGCCACTGGTCCATTCATTGTTGCTGCAGGTGGAATATCAAATATTTTTCTTCACAGGCTTGCTGAGAGCATTCAAGATGCATATGCTGAAGCAGCTAGCATCGCAGAACAGGTACTCTTTTTCCCTGTCTTTCAACGTTGACATTTACCAATCCCCCTCGCTTCCCTTTTAGAAGTTATACGTCCGTGCCCCCAAAAAAGGAAAAAATTACCAAGATTCATATGATCCGAGATGTTGTAATCTTTTTTTCCTATGTGGATTGATCAAGTTCTGTTTAGCTGTTATGGACATGCTCTAGATATCGACTTTTGCGGACATCCTTTAAACAATCAGTATATTGAAGTCATTTGGGTTATTTTTTCTGTGTTTTGCTGTATATCAGATTGCGTCTCCTTGATGGTCTGTTATTTAATTGGGCTGCTGCTATTGATTATAACGTTTGAACTTATTAGCACTCAGTTGTAACTTAGTCATTATTCTGTTGATATATTTTAGAGTTTTGTTACTTAATGTAATACTTTCTTCATGTTATGCAGGCAGTCTCTTATATTAGGACACTGTATGCATTTACAAATGAAACTTTGGCAAAGTATTCTTATGCAACCTCACTACAGGCAACTTTGAGATATGGGATTTTGATTAGCCTTGTGCAAGGATTGGGGCTTGGGTTTACATATGGGCTTGCTATATGTTCTTGCGCCTTGCAACTTTGGGTTGGTAGGTTCCTGGTTATACACCATAAAGCTCATGGTGGGCAAGTAATTACGGCCTTATTTGCTGTGATATTGAGTGGGCTGTAAGTCTCTAATTTTCTCCCTCTTTCTGTTGCTGTCTTGTCTATATGTTTTCTTATTCTCCATATCTTCTGCATTTGGTAGTGGACTAAATCAGGCGGCAACAAATTTCTACTCCTTTGACCAAGGACGAATTGCAGCATATAGACTTTATGAGATGATAAGCCGATCATCCTCTACAGTTAATCAAGATGGGAACAACCTAGTTTCAGTGCAAGGAAATATTGAGTTTCGGAATGTATATTTTAGCTATCTTTCTCGTCCTGAGATACCCATTTTGAGTGGATTTTACCTCACAGTACCTGCTAAAAAGGCTGTGGCCCTTGTTGGAAGAAATGGCTCAGGAAAAAGCAGTATTATCCCACTCATGGAGCGTTTTTATGACCCTACGTTAGGTATTAATGGCTTTTCAATTTCTAATACAATTACGAGCTACTCACTTCACTTATTTTTTTCCCCACAAGTTATATTGAACATGCAAACTCTACTGTCTTCCTCCCTTCTTTTGTTCAGGGGAAGTTCTTCTGGATGGAGAAAACATCAAAAACCTGAAACTAGAATGGCTAAGAAGCCAAATAGGACTGGTTACGCAGGAACCTGCCCTACTAAGTTTGAGTGTGGGAGACAATATTGCTTATGGACGAGATGCTACTATGGATCAGATTGAAGAAGCTGCCAAAATAGCACACGCACATACATTTATCAGTTCACTTGAGAGCGGCTATGAAACACAGGTGAAACATAATGTACAGAAATTGTAACTTAATCCTTTGTTGTTTCTTTCTCTTTGATCTATATTTTTAGAAAATGAATTCCTGTGGATTTCAGGTGGGTAGGGCTGGTTTGGCACTCACGGAGGAGCAGAAAATTAAACTTTCTATTGCTAGAGCAGTTCTTTTAAACCCAACAATTCTTCTTCTAGATGAGGTGACTGGTGGACTTGATTTTGAAGCTGAGAAAGCAGTTCAGGAAGCTTTAAATCTCCTTATGTTGGGACGTTCAACAATAATAATAGCCCGACGTCTTAGTCTTATCAGAAATGCTGATTACATAGCTGTAATGGAGGAGGGCCAGCTTGTTGAAATAGGTACACATGAGGAATTATTGACCTTGGATGGTCTATATGCAGAGCTTCTCAAATGTGAAGAAGCGGCTAAACTTCCAAGGAGGTATTATATGGGACTAATTTTTCCCCACTTACCTTCTGTCAGTAGTTTTTGGAAAGGTATATTGAGTATGCTAACCTATACTGACAGTACTTGTACATTTATCCAGGGTGCCAGTTAGGAATTACACGGAGTCTGCTGCATTCCAAATTGAGAAGGATTCTTCTGCAAGTCACAGCTTCCAAGAACCCTCTTCTCCTAAAATGATGAAATCACCTTCTCTGCAGAGAGTTCCTGGTGTATTACGACCTTCTGATAGTGCCTTTAGTTCACAAGAATCCCCTAAAGCTCGCAGCCCACCATCAGAGAAACTACTGGAAAATGGTCTTTCTGTGGATGGAACTGATAAAGAGCCATCAATACGAAGGCAGGATAGTTTTGAGATGAGACTGCCAGAACTACCGAAGATTGATGTTCAATCTGCACATCGGCATACAGCTAATGGTTCAGACCCAGAATCCCCTGTATCACCACTATTGACATCTGATCCAAAAAATGAACGATCACACTCACAGACTTTTAGCCGACCCCTTAGTCACTCTGACGATTTTCCAAATAAAGTTAAGGATACAAAAGAACTGAAGCACCAAGAATCACCATCATTTTGGAGGCTGGCGGAGCTTAGTTTTGCAGAGTGGCTTTATGCTGTTTTAGGGAGCATTGGTGCCGCCATCTTTGGGTCTTTCAATCCACTACTTGCTTATGTTATTGCACTGATAGTGACTGCTTACTATAAGTATCCAAGGCATGAACATCACCATTTGCGACATGACGTAGACAAGTGGTGCCTGCTAATTGCTTGCATGGGGGTGGTGACAGTTGTGGCGAATTTCTTGCAGCACTTCTATTTCGGAATTATGGGGGAGAAGATGACTGAGCGTGTTCGGAGAATGATGTTCTCAGGTAAAGAATTCTTTATTTTACACAAGTTGATGCTCTTTTATTTAGGAACTGTCCTGTACTTTTCTGCATCAACTTTACCTTATCAGTACCTTTTGACAGCAATGTTGCGCAATGAAGTTGGATGGTTTGATGATGAGGAGAATAGTTCTGACACATTATCCATGCGCTTGGCTAATGATGCTACATTTGTCCGAGCTGCATTTAGCAACCGACTTTCAATATTTATACAAGACAGTGCCGCTGTCATTGTGGCTGTTGCTATTGGAATGGTGCTCGGATGGAAATTGGCTCTTGTGGCATTGGCAACCTTACCAGTTCTCACTATTTCTGCAATTGCACAGGTTTGCATTAGTTTCTGTATCCATTTGGCCCATTTCATTTTTGAGATCATATGATAGGTAGGTCCTTGCCTAATGAGATAAATGCATTTAAATTTTCTATGATTTCTTTTTTGAGTCCTCGATTGGCTTCGTGGACTATATGATTTACAGAAACATTTCATGGTTTTTAAGTTAATGCACGTCCAAATTTAATTTCTCTAAAATGCTCGTTCATCTAAATATTTATTTGCAGCAATTGTTGAGCTACTTTCTGGTTGATTCTTCTTAACTGAAAATGTTTCTTATTCATTGACTAAGCTCTTTTTTAGTATCCTAAAAGCATAAACATTGACATCAGTTCCTTTCCCTTTCCCATTGTGGTTATCAATATTTGAAACCAAATAGATTGGGAGTATGTCCCTAACGCTGGTCAAATACTGGAGAACAAGATTTTAGAGTTTGATGAAATGCTTTGCACCTAATCGTAAACATTACCTTCTTGAATGTTGCAGAAGTTGTGGCTAGCTGGATTTTCAAGGGGCATCCAGGAGATGCACAGGAAGGCATCATTGGTCCTTGAGGATGCTGTTAGAAATATTTACACTGTAGTTGCATTTTGTGCTGGCAACAAAGTAATGGAGTTGTATAGGCTGCAGTTGAAGAAAATATTCAAGCAAAGTTTTATGCATGGAATGGCCATAGGTTTTGCATTTGGATTTTCACAATTTCTTCTTTTTGCCTGCAATGCTCTTCTTCTCTGGTACACTGCCCGCTCTGTAAAATATGACCGTCTGGATTTGTATACAGCTCTCAAGGAGTATATGGTTTTCTCCTTTGCTACATTTGCACTGGTCGAGCCATTTGGGTTGGCTCCCTACATTCTTAAACGACGGAAGTCCCTCATTTCAGTATTTGAAATTATAGATCGGGTGCCTAAGATAGATCCAGATGATAACTCAGCATTGAAGCCTCCAAATGTTTATGGAAGCATTGAGTTGAAGAACGTAGATTTCTGTTATCCAACTCGCCCAGAAGTGTTGGTATTAAGCAATTTCAGTCTCAAAGTTAACGGTGGACAAACTATCGCTGTTGTGGGGGTTTCAGGGTCTGGAAAGAGCACCATAATTTCTTTAATCGAGAGATTTTATGATCCAGTTGCTGGTCAAGTTCTACTTGATGGAAGAGATCTGAAGCTCTATAACCTAAGATGGTTGAGGAGCCATCTAGGTCTTGTTCAGCAGGAGCCCATTATTTTCTCAACAACAATAAGAGAAAACATTATATATGCAAGGCATAATGCTAGTGAAGCTGAGATAAAAGAGGCTGCTAGAATAGCAAACGCACACCATTTTATTAGTAGCTTACCTCATGGTTATGACACACATGTGGGAATGAGGGGTGTGGACTTGACGCCAGGACAGAAGCAGAGAATTGCAATTGCTCGAGTGGTATTGAAGAATGCACCCATATTGTTATTGGATGAGGCTAGCTCGTCCATTGAATCTGAATCAAGTCGAGTGGTGCAAGAGGCACTTGATACACTGATTATGGGGAACAAAACTACCATTCTGATAGCTCATAGAGCTGCAATGATGAGGCATGTTGACAATATTGTAGTTCTAAATGGAGGGCGAATTGTAGAGGAAGGAACCCATGATTTGTTGATGTCCAAGAATGGTTTGTATGTGAGATTGATGCAACCCCACTTTGGCAAGGGTTTGCGACAGCACCGACTGATTTAATTTGGGTCTCATACACGGAAATTGTATCAGACTGATTTGTATAGTCTTATTCTCCTCTTCCACTTGCTGAAATGATGATTTCTACTAGTATTTCTTTCTTTGGATATCAATTGGTAGGAGTTTCCAGAGTAGGAAGGCAGAAAGCAGATGGTGAAGCTTGCAACAGCAAAATCCATGGCTAGGTGGGTCTCAGTCAATGTGGTGGCAACTGTAATTGACATTGTTCAGACGTAGAGCTTAGACATAGGAAATTTTTCGAGTTGGTTGGATGCTGAGGATGAGCTCTCGGGGTTAGTAAATGTTATTCTTTTTGGAGGAAAGCATGGAGTGCTCGCTTTTTCTCCATGGTATATTACTTTGCTGAATAATTAGGAACTTGTGTGGAGGCAGTAACTATAGTGCTGAGGAAGTGGCAGCTTGATTTCAGTCCTAGATTTTCTTTCATTGCCTTCTGTTTGTGAATTGGAATGACCTTGATTATAGCTTGGTGATTAATGTATTTCTAATGTAAATTTTGATAATTTGTGCAAATTAGAGGAGGAATTTGAAAAAGAAGTTAGGGTTCTTGTAGTCCTTTTATAGCTTGTTCCTTGAAGTTTAGTTAATATGCATAGCTTGTTCCTTGTGAGATCTAAGTCTGCTCTGTTTTGTGCATCTGCTTGACTGCTTGATCTTTGTTGAAAGGGATGGGAACTACTACATTTGAGTTTGCTCAATTTCACTCTTACCCATTGTTTAGGATAATATCCACAATGGTGGCACTTCACATCACCCTAATCCTGCTGCTACTAATTTTTAAGAATATGGTCTCTTCTGGGGAGAGTTTTGAGAATAAACAAACTTCTGCAAACTTGGCATCAATGTCGTCATCTCATTTATTACGTCTTTCAGCGTCGTATTGATCCAACCATTTGCTTATAAATATATGTGTGTATTTTCACTTTTCCCTCCACTTCCTTCAGCAGTTGCGCTCTCTTTTCCCTGCCGTCGTCTTCTTTGTCTTTCAATTCTCTCGTCTCTCTCCTCTTTTGTCATACTTTGCTCTCTTTCTCCGATAACCGTCTCGATCTCGATGATTATGTTGATCTGATTTGAGAAGATTCGATGAAGAGCGTAAGATCTCTCAATTCTTTCATCTCTTTTTCGTTAGATCTCGACCATCATTGTGTTATGATGCAAGAAGCGATTGCAAGAAGAAAATTAAAGCAGAAAGCAAGAAGGAACAAAGAATCCTGAAACTGATGAATACTTTTTTTTTTCTAAATGATGATAGATTTCTTATTTGAGAAGTTTTGATGAAGGACGTAAGACCTCTTTCTTACTTCACGCTTATTTCTTTTAGTCTATATTTTGTTAGATGTTGATCGGCAATACATTATGATATAAAATCGATTGAAGAGAGCAGAAAGTGAGAACAGATGAAGGATGTTGAAACCGATGCTTTCTTCATCTTTTTCTGTCAAGATCTGGAGAGATGGAGTTTGGTCTTGTAGAGAGGTTAGCATTGAGAAAATATAGATTAGTTGAAAATTTCCACGAATTCGCTATGAGATTTTGGATTTATTAGTTGCTTGTTCCGACTTTGATTCATTGTGAAAAAGGTTTGATAGGATAATCGCGATATGTGCAGAAGCAGTAGCCGATACAGATCTAAGGTATGTCACAAAACTCGGATCAAAGTTTATGCGGAATGTTTACAAAATTTATTTTCTCAACTTGAAAATCAGATCGAGCTGCCACAGAATTCTTGAAACTGGAAAAACACAAAATGCATATAAATTTTAAATTTCATCTCCTTTTTATGTTAAGAAGCTCAAAGCGAATAGTTACAACTTTGTTGGCTTTATCATTGTTCTTTATTTTATCATTTATCGCCTCAATTTAACAACTCTAAAGTCATCTGAGATAAATTTTTCTTTAAGAATTATAAGCTTTAATCAAACTTCTCTTTGCCGTCTTGGGTTGCCTCCGTGCTCACTTTCCTTCGGACTTTCCCTATTTATTCTTTATCTCGTTTGTTTCTTCTTTAAGTTTGATCGACGAGTAATACTTCTTCCACTTCTTTAATAAGATTTTAAGTTTCTTTGAATAATTCGTGTTACTGTTTCGTCGAAGGGAAGTTGGCGATTGCTCAGGGTACTTTTAGAAGAAAAGACACTAAGTGCTTGGTTGAATTTTTAAAGAGTGAATAAGTCGTAATTTTTTTTAAAAATAAGTATTTAATTGTAAAATAAAAAGTATATTTTTTTAGATATAGTTTTGTTGGCAGTTAAAATATAATTTTTAAGAAATTTAAATTTTAAACTTTTTTAAAAAAATCCCTTAACATTTTTCTAAAATTTACATTTATATCGCAAGCTATTTGTTTCATAAAAGTGAACATCACAAAACGAATCGTTTTGTCAAGGACATCGCAAAAACTCATCTTTTCAAGGACACCGTAGAACGGATCCACCCATAGGTATGGTTTTTCTGGTATGCTTTTTTTGGAGTTTTTGGGATGTTCATTGCGTAAATCAGGTTGGGTTTGCGCTTCGAAATAATACTAATTTAAAGTCACTTATTCAAGAAGAACAATATCAAACGTATGTTTGTATGAACAAATTCCGAAGTTGTAACAGGTCACTTGCAAATATGAAGAACCAGATAGGTCCGACATCAACTGGACTGGTATTATCCTTAACAGAACCCATTCGATCCTTCCTCGACATTGCTTCCAAAGACTCTAAACTCTCTGACCAACTCCGTCATCTTGCTTCGACTCTGTCCTCCCAACCTAATGTTCCATACAACTCCCTCCGATCTATATGGGTCACGACGCATCTCTCTAGCCGACCTGACTTGCTTCAGCTTTTCTCCGGCTCTCAGTTAGTCTTCTCCAGTCTTACGCCTAGAGCAAAGGTAACAACTTGCAGTCCAATTCAATATTGGATGAATATACGAGGATGCATAACTATGTCTGATTTCTATATGTTTAACGCGGTCGGTTTTGATTTTTCTATCAATCATTGAAGATAAAATGGAGTTTCACAAACTACCTAAATAAAACGGCAAAGTTCAAAATTATGAGTAATTTTAACTTATTTTCTTACAAGGCGAGAAGACTTTGTTGTCTTAAGTGTTTTTATTTAATGTTTTGATTGTCTGTGCTTGTTCCGATTTGTGTTCTGTTGGTCTTATGGAATATAGAGTGAGGAATTGAAGGCAAGATTGCAAAAGCTGGAGGAATTGGCAGAAAGGAATGCGTATCAAGAGCTGGTTAAGGACATTACACCGAGAAAGGGTAACCATGAGCCTTGGCTTTGGTAACTCACACCTTGCTGTTATAGGTCTTTACGAGAGAACCAACTCCAAAAGTTAGCTTAAAGGGTGGGAGAGTTCATAAGCCTATAAACTTCATATCAGTTTCTTTTATTACCGATGTGGGACATTTTAAACCGTAACATTCGTCCCCCCATAAAGACCAATGGCCTCATTGGTCACGGCCATGTTGATCACGGCCATGTTGGTTACGGCTGGCATTCCCAGTCACCACTCCATGGGCCATCACTTCATGGGCTCTCACTCTAAGACCGGCTCTGATACCAATTGTTATAGATCTTTATGAGAGAACTAACCCCAAAAGCTAGCTTAAAGGGTGGGAGAACTCATAAACCTATAAACTCCACATCAGTTTCTTTTATTACCGATGTGGGACATTTTAAACCGTAACATTTGCTCTAAACCCTCTTGTGATTATATGCTAGTTATCTCTTGTGGTTTTCTAAATTGTGAAGTTTCAAATGCATGTATTGTGGGAAAGACATCATTTTTGTAATTGAAGTAGAAATAAACATGTATTTTTTATTGTTGGTTTTCTAAATCGTGATATTTGGAATGGACGCAAGTTAGGCAAGATGTGTTTTGGGCCACTGAAGGTGAGATGCTTTTAACTTTTTGATTGCTTCTGAGTTATGTGTTTGTTGATGCTTATGATATATTTATTGATTTAGTTCTGTCAGTCTCCTGTTTTTGGCTAGATAGAGTTCCCAGAAATGTGAGCTATTAATTGTGTGTTGCTCCATTATGATTCTTGGGGAGGGAATTTGAAATGGAGTGGGAGTTACTGGTTCTGTGATTTGAGAGTGAATGGCTTGAGCAGCTTAATGTTGATATGTTGGATTGTCACTTACACTTTGTCTCAATCCTTTATCCATGGCAATGATTATAGGATATTTCTTTAGGTTTATATTTTACATATACGAACCATTCTCATTGAACCTGAATGCTTTACAGAATCTGATTACTGAAAGGAACTTATACTTTAAGTGATCACTTACTTGCCACAGCTAAAGTAGCCATGAAATGATTTGATTGCATCTTGAGTAACTAGGAATACATTTCAACATAACTACCTCGCTGAGAAATTCCTTTCATCGTTCATATAAACGATATTACACTTGCCACACGTCCCTCTTCAAATTTCTGAACTGAATTGATTATGATCGATAGTTTCTTTTTTTATGTTTTTTGATAGTGCAACATGATCATTGCATTGTTCTTCTTTTTCTCATATATGTTTATAATTTTTAAATCTATATTCTCTACTATATTAGATTCTTTTGCTGTTTTTTCACCCTATTCACAAAATCATTCCCCTCTATCATTATCCTCAGATTTTGTAGTGCTGAAATTGCAATTTACTATATACTTGTACAGGATTACATGTTGCTCTTACCATGTTTAGTCGTTGGATATGCTTCATTCAGAGCATTGTTTGGCCACACTCCTGCAATGGTAATGTGACTTAGCATTAAGTGTGACTTAGCATCTTAATGTATGCATACTTATGTCCTGATAACTTTCATTTATTTGTCCGCATACAGAGAAAGTATATATATATATATGTATATACATATCTTTTTGTATTAATATATTTCTTATTATTCTCTTTTGCATTTTTTATGCAATCAATATTGGTGCTGCTCCTTTTGTTTACTTAAGAGTGCAGCTGGAGGCATTCTTGGATTGGTTGTAGGAATGCTTGTGGAAACACTTCTTTTCATAATCAGAACTTCCAGTCAAGATTCCAAGCCTTCAACTTCAATGTCAAAGTTGAAGAAGAATCAATAGACATGGTACATGAAAGATTCTCAAAATTGCCGTTGCTTCTTAAAAGGATGAAGAGTTTTCTCCTTATGACGAAGATGATGAATTATTTTCTACAAAAGAAGAAATCAATAAAAATGAAGACATTGAAAAAAATCATTTAGATGAGTCACAAAAAACCGAGATGAGTGATACAAGGAAATATATTGCAAATATTCTTATATTACAATAAAATTTATAATTTATTATGAGTTTAATTATTTACTCAACTTAAATATTTATTTTAGGATTATAATATTATTTAGCTTTTTTTTATATGTTTTAATATTTGTTTTTATATTAGTTTTATTTCCTAAAAAAAGAGATTTCTTTAAATAATTTTCTACAAAATGACTATCTAAAATTTTCTATAAGATGATTATTTAAGAAATAGACACTCGTGCGGTATAAATGAAACATTTCTTGTAGTGGTGTGAATTAAACTTCAAAGTTTGCAGTATTGTCTATATGATACATGTATCAATTTGAAGTTATTCAAAGCATGAAATTATTGATGTCATGACTTAAATGAAAGTAAATTTGCCAAATAATTATAAAGCAAATATAAATCCATTCCATTCATGAAAAGAACTATTAAAAGACCTAATAGTAGTTGAGCTCTTTTAAATCAAATATAAACCTAATATATTGTGCTTCGTATATTATTTAATATATTTTAAATATTATTTATATGCATAAATAATTTTATTATAAAATAAAATATAGTTAAAATTAATAAAAGTGAATTTTACTTTTATATTATCAAACAGTCTATTGGATGAAACTCTAAAAAAAACTATTTTTTAATTAACAACTAAACGAATAACTAATTTTTTTAAAAAACTCTTTTAAAAAAAGTTCCGCTCATCTAACAAAATTCTAATAAGCCACGACAAATCTCTCACCAATAAAACGACACTGTGATTGGTGGCAAGAATATTCATGTAAAACTGTCACTCCGCGTAATATGCACTTCAATGCTCGACGTTACTTTGATTAGACGTAAGTTTCTTCTTCTCGGTAACGTTTCACAAGCACGTCTAAGTAGAGTTCGACCTAAATTGAAGAGATGGGCAATTTTACCATGTTAGTAAGGTCACTGGCTAAAGATCTTTATATGCCAAAGGAGCTTGTTAAATGCTTTAGAATTTCTATGTCCACATGTCTTATGTCATAAGTAAAGCATGTTACAAAAAATGAATCCTATTTTAGGGGTGTCGCTCATTTAGTTAGTAAAGTCTGAAACCTTTTAAGTCTTGAATAATGTAGATTCGGAATTATTACTCTAATAATATTTTAAATGGGTAATTTGTAAATTATTAATTATATATAAATATAATAAGCATAAAAAAGTAAAATTATGGTTTTGTTTATACTATGAAATTTTCTTCTCGTCAATTTTAGTTTCATTAAAGAATGTTAAAAAGAAAAAAAAGAGAGAAATATATTGCATGTCTCTGTATAGAACAATTAGCTGCGAGTCAAATGTTGACATTTAATAAGCCTGTTATTGTTATATTCGTAACCTAAACTTGTTTGGTCGGTGGATAGCTCTTGAGAAATCTTGTAAAGCATTAAGCTTTAATATTTAAGCTACAATTGAAATACATATTATTTTGAAGGTCAAATATAATTTTTAAACTACCATATCACCAAATTTAAAAAAAAGGAATTTTAAATGTATTTCAGTTTAAAAGAGAAGTTTATATGTACAAATTATTCATAAGGTCGTCATTTTACTGTTAATCTTCATTTAATTTGATATAAAATGACCTTACGAATAATTAGTAGGCTTAAGGCCACATCTCATTTACTGTTAGTCTTCCAAAGATAGTTTAGACTGTTAGTGAATAGAAAACCAATTAAGTTGACTTTACACATTAGCTTAAGTTATTGTAGTGAAACGATCACTTAATATAGTGTCAGAACTTTTGTGATCAAGTAGTCTTGAGTTCAAATCCTACTACTCACCTATTATCACTTCTTTTGCATCTCAACTAGAGAGCATGAAAACAAGATTGGAAGGGGCTCAGGTATCAACGTCCTTAGCCTGCATTGATCAATATCAATAAGAATAGTAGTCGTATAGGTATAAGTTAGCGCTTCCTTGCTTGCATCCTAAGTAGCGATTCCCTTACTTCCAGAAAAAGCTCAAATGACCTTCAACAAAAGGGTACTTGTACCCGAAAGGTAGGTAAAGAATACCTAAGGGTGCGAGAGAACTCTCTCTAAGTGGTCCTGAGGGACGAAGGATCAAACCAATGACTAGGTGAAGATTGCTGATCCAAATTTTTTCTTTTAAAAAGGAATATTAAAGCTTTTTAAATCTAAACGAGTAAATTAGCTATTCGATTGAATCTTATCTGGTTCATATGAAGAGACCAGATTGACAACAAAGACTACATTGAAGATGAAAAATAGGGAACTAAATTAACTAGATTGACATGATTAATCTTGGAAATGTATTTCCAAGCAATTCATTAGCCTTAGATCAACATTTCATCTACAGTTGAACTTTTAAATTGAAAATTGTTTTTTAGTCATTAAGAAAATCAGAAAAAAGCAGCTTCAAGCAATTCAACCTCAACTGCACAGTAACCTTAAATTCATATCTCATCTAACCTACCGCAAATCCACAGAAAACCTGTGCTCATCATAATAATTCTTTTACCTTTCAGGCTTCCAGATTTATAGGTGATGTACATTTTTTAAAGCTGAACTCAAACAGAGAGCCCTTATATGCCAAGTTTCTGTTCCAATAACCTTTTAAAAGCCAATGTTATGGCAAAATCACCAATCTCAGAGCACCAGTTGTAGCCTTGTAGGCACATTATTAATTTGTTATATTTGCTTCTGATGGTCTTTGGGAGCATGCAAGCAATCAAGCAGTCGATACAGTACAAAACCACCAAGTGTAAGATATGTATATGTTTTACCAATGAACTATCTAATCTACAGGTAGAGTTCTTAATTTTGTTATTTTCTTCGGTCAGGAAGTGAAACAACTTGTTATAATGAATTAATTGTTGCTATTTCTTTTGGAGTGCAACACCTATAGTCATTTGTAATCAAGCTAACAATCACCTAACCATCAACTTCATACTTACACAACTCATCGTCTGAGTGTCAGATCTCCACATTCTTTTATTTCACATTCTGACTAAATAACACATTCTTCAGACTTGAAGTGTGTCACGTGTGCATGTCTAATTAACTTATGTTCTGTCCGGGTAGAATCTTTGAGGGCCTCTCTCTCTTTCACTCTTCAACCTTCAGACACACTCTTCTTCGATTCTTCATGTTTGTTCATTTCTTGTTGTTTCTAAGTTGTGTTTGATGGAGTATACGTGATTTCTATCACATCTTTCCCTCCTACTCCATCAATCTTCAGCTCAGATGAAAAACTTGAGAGTGATTTGAGAAACCTGAAACCCTAATTTTCGCCACTTCAGTGAGAAAAAGACCATCTTGAGTGGGTGCTGTATTTTTCTCTTTGGTCTCCTTGTCGTTGAATGGGCAACCTAGTGCAGCTGGTTTCAGTTGGAGTTTCACGCAATCTAGGCAGTTGATTCACTTTCAGCTGAGTATTTTCTTCAACTCTTCAACGTCAACTTTCTGTTGCATGTGTTCTATTCGTGTTGTCTTTTGGTTTTGAGATGAAGAGTGATTTAAGTGACTGCTCTTGATGATTCATGGTTGAGAGTAAGGTGGAAAAATCCCAGCAGCCGACTATGACTATTTACTTAGTGATTAACTTTCAAATCTATCTTGGAAAGAGTTGAATTTATCGAAAAGTTGTTCTTTTCTATCTCAAGTATTTTTGTTCTTGTTCTTAATTATTTTAATAACTTGATTTGTTCATTAATTGTCTTTATCATTAGAAGTTATTAAAGAAAATTCTCTGTTGAGATTAACATGAATTGGTGGTATTATTGGGTACTTTCGCAAGTTGTGAGGAAGAGAGATAGTAGCAAAGATTGAGTGAGTCAACTCTATCAAGCCTTGTATAAAACTATTAATGTCCTTCGGTGAAAATATTAAATTAGGTATATATTTTATAAACAATCTATAGAAACTATGATCTGAGTCTTGTGACATACCTTAGATCCGTATAGGCTATGCTGGAAATTTTCCCTTTTGGTGGACAAAAACAAATTGTCTTTTAACGATTTTAATAACTTATCGATTAAGTTACATAAATTTGATCAAGATAAAGATAATAAAGTGGCTAAATAAATAATCTAGATTAATTAGCCAAAGTATATAAAAAAATGAACCCTGATTAGTGTGAACAGAACTTATATCGGCCCTGTAATAGAAAAACCTGATATGCAGACTCGACCCTGGGCAAGGGCAGGCAGGGCACTTGCCTAGGGCCCAACTTTATGAGGGATAAAATAGGCAACAAAAAGAGCCCCATTTTATTTTATTTTGTTCTTTATAAAAGTCTTGATTTTCATAAAGAGCAACAAAAGGACTCTTATTTTACTTATTTTGTTCTTTATAAGAACCCACTCTTGATTATCATAAAGAAAAAAAAAAGAAGACAAAGGCCCTTGTTTGGCAAATAGTTGATTGCATTAGCTGATAGTTGATTCTATTAGCTGATTTAACTAACGGATTGCATTAGCTATTTGTTAGAGTTGTTTGGTAAAATTAACTGTTTAATATTAGCTATTTATGTGTAAAATGATTTATAGGGACATGACTTAAAAAAATTATAAGGGTATGAATATTATATATCTTAGTATTTCGTTGAATATTCTTATTGGAATTAAAATATTAGATATTTAATTCTACAAAAATTAAGTTTATAACTTTAATAAAAATATAATAAAGACAATGAACTAAACATAATTATAGATAGATAAAAACTATTTTTAATGTTTTTATGTTTGTCTTACACTAACATAAACTTTATGTATAACAAAAATAATGTTTGGAGGCATCTTTTAACAAATCAATTTGGAAAAGAAGGTAATAAATATTAATAATTGTATAACAAAAATAATAATTATAATCATAGGTACAAAAGCTTTAACTTTTCTGGTCACTGTGTTGCTTCCACACACCCCCTTGTAGTTGTAGGCTTCAAATCAAAGGTTCTCTGTTCTCCACACGTCCTCATCGCAGACATCACCGACAACAATGACCCATATCCTTTTGGTTTCTCCTCTGTTTGATCTTTTCGTTATTGTTTCTGTTTTTTTTTTTAATTATGTTGAGAAGTCTGAATTTTTTTCCTTGACTCTGATCGCTGTCGCACGCGGCAACCAAAAGGAGCGTGATCGGAAAAAAGCTCAGGCTCGCGGCGGCAGCAAGGGAAGCAAGGGGAAAGATGACGGTTTGACTCCCGAGCAGCGCCGCGAAAGGTCAACCTTCAATTGTTTCTCCCATTTTCTGATCTTTTTGTTGATTGCGGAGAAAACGAGAGAGAGAGAGGAGCGGAGAGGTCTGCGCAAACTTGACATTTTAGGTTTGGGATTACCCAAACGTTGGTGTGGAGCAGCTTATTGATTTTGGCTGGTTGGGTTGGCTAATTTAACCCAACCAGCCAATTAACCAAATACATTTATCGGCTGTTTGACTAATCAAACAGTTGATTTTGGCTGATCAACTAATTTTTTAGCTCATCTAATTTTTTAGCTGATCAACTGTTGTCTAAACACACTCAAAATAAAAATCTTTTTTATTTGCCCAGGGCTTATAAAGCATTAGGACCAGTCCTGCTGATATAGATGCTATATAAAGATGCTAAGATCTCTTATAATTGCTCGTGTCATTTGTGAATGTAAAAATACTCTGACCCATTTAAAGGTTACGTTTTGAGAAAATTATAAAAAGACTTTCAAGCAACCCTGTAAGTCGATCGTGTAAAGGTGTCTTTTCTAAAATCAGCTTGTTTCGGGTTAAACAAGCCAACTAATCAATCATTCACTAAATACATTTTATTAACTTTTTAAGATGGTCAAACAGTTAATTTGTGTCAATTAACTAAAAAAATAGCTAATAATCTGTTTACCAAACCAGCTTAAATACTGATAAAGTTTTTGCATGATTGCTAGATCATAGCGACATAAGTTGTTAACTAATGACAGGAAAAGAACCTTAGAATGAAAAAGCATAGTTCGTACAGGTCACGCCATCTACGAAGTATCCTTGAACTTGACGCATGCAAGGACCTCTCATTTCATTGAGCTTCTTCTATCTTCGACGTAGACATTGGAGTAGGAAAAAAAGAATCTTAGAATGAAAAAGCATAGTTCGTACAGGTCACGGCTTGACGCAATGACCTCTCATTTCATTCGGCTTCTTCTATCTTCGACGTAGAAATTGGAGTGGGGAAAAAGAATCTTAGAATGAAAAAGCTTAGTTCGTACAGGTCACGCCATCTACGAAGTCTCCTCGAGCTTGTCGCAATGGTCTCTCATTTCATTCAGCTTCTTCTATCTTCGACGTATACATTGGAGTAGGAAAGTCGAATATTTGAGAAATGTTTTAAAAGTAGACCGGTAAAAAAAAGTATTTAAAGTTTAAAGATTCAGTTAGTATTAAATCGTTACTCTCACCCGTCCAGACATTTCTTTTGCTGTAAATAAGTTATGCCAATTTCTTCATCAGGCCACTTCCACTTATTGTCAAGCTCTCAAGCGTTTACTCATATACTTACAGGGTACAATAACAATATCATCATTGATTTCTTGTGGAGCTATAGATAAATTAACTGTTTTTAGTGATGCGGATTGGGCGAGTTGTCCTGATGATCATTTATCGACTGGAGGATTTTTAATTTTTCTTGGCAATAATTTGTTAGCTTTGAAGTCTGCCAAGCAACGCACAGTAGCTCGATCCTCTACCGAATCTGAATTCAAAGCCGTTGCGAATGCTTATGTTGAGGTTAAGTGGCTTACGAAGCTTCTTCGTGAATTACATGTGACTCTTACTGCTCCTCCTCATATTTGCCGTGACAATGTTAGTGCAGTTTTTTTATCCTCCAATCCTGTGTTTCATGCTTGCATTAGACAGGTGGAAATTGACTTTCACTTTATCGGTGATCTCATTGCTAGAAAAGAAGTAAGTGCTCGAATTTTGTCTTCATCTTATCAAATTGCTGATTATCTTAACTAAGCCTCTCTCCAAGCAACCGTTTTATCATTTTGCTTCCAAGCTTAAGCTTTCTTCTTCTCATCCTTTAGCATGTGCGGGTCGTATTAGATAATATTTGTTAGTTAAGATAATTGATTTGATTAAGATTAGATATTATTCATTGTATCTTTATCACTTATATATATATATATATGACTTATATTATTGTCATCACCGTTTATACTTAAACAGCAAAAGGCTATTCTCATTTATCTAAGCCATGTAAAACGGAGAAAATTCTGGTACGTTGGTCCCGCGGAAAGCTCATGGATGCTTCATAATCTACAAGAAAAGACCAAAAAGTTTAATTCGAAGGATGACTTCAAGTCATTGGAGACCAAAAAGTTTAATTCGAAGGACGACTTCAAGTCAATGGATTTTTATGTTAAATAATGCACGAAAGTTTTGGTGTGGTTACTCTCTTTGTGCAACAATAATGGCTTCTTCTTCTACCACTTCTTCTTTGGCCTCTCAACCATGCAAGTACGACGTCTTCTTGAGCTTCAACGGTGAAGACACTCGTCGAAATTTTATCAGCCATCTCTATGCTGCTTTGTGCCAAAAGGATCTCCAAACCTTCTTTGACAACAATGAACTCAAAAGAGGAGAACAAATTGCCCGGTCACTTCCACAAGCAATCAAAGATTCTACTGTTGCTGTCCTCGTTTTCTCAAAAAACTATGCACTTTCCACTTGGTGTCTAGATGAACTTGTGAAGATCATTAAATGTCATGAAACCCATGGACAGATTATCATACCTATCTTTTACGAGATAGATCCCTCCCATTTAAGGAAACCGTCTCATGATGTTGCAGCAGCTCTTGTAAAACATGAGCAAAATCCCAAGAATGGACACAAGATCCGAAGGTGGAAGGATGCCTTGACCAAAGCTTCCAATCTATTGTTGGGTTTGGCTCCTTTGTTGTCCCATATTGGTTGGGGACAACATTTGGGGCAAGACTCTTACTTATATAAGGAGGTGGTTACCTCCTTGTTTAGTGCACCGCACCAAACTAAGTCAAAGATTTGTAGTACAAATTTGACTCTAGTTAAATTCC
>JANZLD010000003.1:66439408-66450842 GCA_026413575.1 Erythroxylum carthagenense
ATAAAATTGAAAATATAAGTCAAAATTAAGTTACATTCTATAAAATACTATTACATACCAAACACTATAATAAGAATCCACCCAACTTTTCTATTAGAATTCTTATAAGTATCCAAACATGTGAATATCTTTACTTTCCATATATTTATTTTCCAAGGAATCATAATCCAAATTTACTTTATTTTTCCGTCAACCAAACGGGGCCTTAGATCTTTTTTTGTATATATGAAGCCGAGTCCAAAAAAAATTCAACTTTAGCTGAATTTGAACCCCCAAAAAGTTAAAATCTAATCCAATAAATATGTTTGGGCTTTTCGTTTATTCCTGAAGCCCGATCAAAAATTTCCTTTTTTGGTTAATGTTCGAGCTTAAACTCATCTAGGCGTAAATGTATCAATTTCAACCTTAGCACAACTCAGTTTTAGAACAAAAGCTTGACAGTTTTGTGTGAAGATATAAGCTTATGAGAAGCGACAACTCAGAAGGGGTCCTATTACAAGCTGTTACGTGTATGTTCCCTAAAATTCTTCGGCCAGTTCCAAGTTTAACTTTTACAAATGGGCAGACAACGGAGAAAAATGAAGGCGGTCAGGAATTAGAAATCACAGAAGCACCAAACAGAACTTGTATTTACATCCTATACCTGTACAGTGTATTGTACATAAAGAACAGCTAATCTGAGTAGGAACTAACAACATGGGAAGCAACAAGTAACAAGCAACACGAAGTCAATCCTACCTACCCTAACATTTGAAGTCAATGGCTACTCTATCGAAACTTTTTCGATCCTGTATGCGTATCTGTATGTAATTTCAACTTTAAAAATTTCAGGCTGAGATGGGTGCCTGCAAAGCCATCGTGTAAAATTGTTGAAGATCATATTCTGGATCAACTAGAGTTCAAGGTTGCCCTTCACTGCTATCGATCAAGCAAAAGTGGGCCAAAAGTTCACTCTGCAAAATCTTGTACTGGTAACCTTATGATTTGGTTAAGGAAAAAACTTCAACTAAGTTCGATACCCCTTTCCCTTGCTGCATCTAGAACTGAGCTAGCATCTCCCTTGGTCTTGACCCGCTTATAGTATGAATGCCACAGCTTGAGGGAGAATGGATATACTGATAAAGCTCTCTTGTAAAATCTCTCAGAAATCATATCAATGTCTGAAATATCACCCAAAATACCAGATGCTTCAACCCAGACATACTCTGGTGCCATCGGAATGGCATGAAAGATAGCATCCACCAAAGTTGAGCATGCCCAAAACAATAAACTACCAGAGGTAACGTCAAGAGTATTATCTCTGCTTAGCTTCTTAAAAACAGAAAATGCTAATTGGTAATTGGAAGGAACCATGTCCAGGACAGCTTCAACAAAATCCACCATCTCCTTTGACTGGCTTAAATTTTGGGGTAAGAGAGATGGGCCATGCCACGCTTCAAGACATAAGTTCACTAGGTCCGACTCAAGTGAAACTGGAGTCAATATGGTGCTAACTAGCTTCTGAACTCTCGATTTGTCAATGTCATTAATGAACCGTCTTGATAATGGCTCACAGACAAAGAAAGCTACAGTATCCTCCAAATAAGTATTCAAGATGTTCAATTGCTCACTGGTAGGAACATCACCAGCTTGTGCCTTGTAGCTGAGCATGAACCTGGCATATTCCCTTAGGCAATACTTGATATAAGGAGCAGGTGCAGCCTTTAACACCTTGTCAAATGCACGACGTGCTTGAAAATGATCATTCTGTAACAACTTTGTGAGAGACAAATTAAGAAAGCCAAACATTAGATCCAGCCGAGCAGACTCAGATATCAAAGAGTTTGGACTTCGACTTGAATCTGATTCCAATGATATGTGTGAGCTATTGACAGCCTCCAGCTTTTCATTTTGAGCAAGTTGAACTTTTGAAACAGAGTTGAACCATTGGAGAATCAGGTCTCTCGCAAGATCAGGAAGTCCTTTTTGGAGGACAAATTCAATGTATTGATTCCAGATACAATGGATTCCAGGAACTTCTTTTGGCCAGTTAGTAAGGGCTTCCTCAAACCCCTTCATGAATGAACCTCCATAATCATTAGTCTGCAATCTTGCTGATATAAGGACAAATTCCAAGCAGTATGGGTACAACTTCATATATTTTTCCAAATAATTCCGAGAACACTCCAAGCCATCAACTGCTGCAATACATCTAATATGAATGAGTGCAAACTTTTGGGCCAATCTTAAACCAACTTCCGTTTTAGTTGATTCACTATTGGCTTCCAATTTAACAGAATCCAGTGCCAAATTTAGCAGCTTGAGAGCACTTTCTTTTTCTCCATCTATTAGATGAACAGGAGGCCATTCGATTTCTAGGAATTCTTTTGCACATTCAAATTGGTTTACAACAGCATTAGGCAACTTCCTGTACATAACTAAGTACACACAACAAACCCAGAATATATATTTGTCAGAAATCATTAAACATGACAAAATATCAGAGAGCAAGGAAGAATAAGGCTCATCTGATTCAGATGCTTCCACTAATAGCCCATAGACTGTCTGAATGGCCTTCTCTACTTTCCCAGACATGCACAGCCAATCCATCATCTGCAAGAAAAGGTCTAAGATGCATGCACTAGCAGATGCTGGATCACTCTCAGAGACAGATCCCAGTTGGTGACGGCAAAGTGCTGCTAAAGCTGTATTATATGCAAGCAACCGGTCATCAAGATGTTGACGACTGTTTATGAACATAAGCCAAAGTACATAAGATCCTTCATTGTATTTGACCTGGAGAGGAGGAAGAAATGGGATTAAGATGCAAATGCAAAATCGTGTCAAAAATTAAAAAATAAATGGGGAGAAATAACAGAACAAGTTCAGCTACTGACAGCAACAATTTATTTCTGAATTCCAATTGTCTTCTATGTAAATAAAAAAGAAAGGAATAGCACCCTTTGACAGCTTAAGAATTAACCAAATACAAAATTGATGCTGAATTTATTTTTCTCACAAAAAGTTGTGATGCTAGTCCACATCCAGTTGCATACCGCATAAGAGAACATGTCATCCTTTCCAACTAACTTAAAGCTGCTACCATGAATAAGGAGATAAAGGATCCACAAAATTTCAGATGCTGGGTCAGCTTCTAAAGCTCGAGACAGAACATTAAGGGCCTGCAAAGTTATGTATTTGATGTGACACCACGAATTTCTGAAGATACATTAGGCAGGATCATATGCAATCCACAAAGAATTACCTTCTTCATACCCTCTATCTTGTTAACGTCTTGATTAAGAATAAGAAGTGCCATCTCCAGAGATTTCATGTTACTGGACATTGTGTCATTGAGACTATCCTGAATACATTAAGCACAATAAAAATATCTAAACTTGAGATAAGTGCTAAAGTTAAGCCCCAGATCAGAAGAAGATGATGTCGTACAAATAACAGGAAATAACTTTAACCAGAAGAGCAATTGAACAAAACATATCAATTTAACACAGAAAGTAAGCCAGTCATAAAGGAGGTGGTATTAAACAAACCACTATGCCATTTCTACTCTGAAAATATGACGACTGTCTGTTTGAACTCCAGTGAACCTCAATACGATTATTGTTGCCACGTAGAAAAGGTTCATCTGCATGCATATCTATTTGAGGCAAACTTGATATACATAAGCACACGCTGAAACATCTCTGCCAGCATTGAGTATTTCTCCTTGCTACAACAGATTCATATGAATGAGGGTAAGTTTTCAACGTATCTAAGCCAACTAGATAAGTTGGAATCACAGCAGTATGATATTTCAACTCCTCTTTTGCACCATTGCATACTTGAGAACATAAAGGCAATCCAACCTGACCACCTGGAAAATACTCACTTTAGGAGCATGATAAGCAAACATATCAAAATTAATAGATGAAGACACCGACCAGCTCTATGAGAATCTTCATGCTGATGATAACCTTCCTTTTCATTTGAGAAATCTCTAACATGTTGTGAAGGGCAAGCAGTATTATTGCATTTCCCTCGGAGTTCATATAAACAAAGAGGCCAAAATGGGTCAATTGCTGGGTTACAAGAAAATGAACCAGATTCGCTTCCACAAATGTCCCCAACAGTCACATCCATAGGGTTCTTAATAACATTTTCCTGACAAATAAAATCCTTCTGATGATAATTAGGTGATTTGTACTGTTTACTTTCCCTTCTCTGTAATCCAGATGATGCTTGAATTAAAGCAAATACACTCCTCAAAACCAGAGGAGGAGAAAGTACAACAGAAGGTGCAAACTGATAACTACCATCAGAATATCCATCAACCTTGGAACCATCAGCAGGTTGATACTCAAGAGAATTCCTTTCTTCGTTATGGTCCTTCTGGATATGGAAAAGTCCATCAAAATGTCTTCTTTCTGGCTTCTCTTTGCCTAAATCAAACACAAAAACTATTAGCAGTGGCTAATAACAAATTAAAAAAAGGAGAACAAAGCCTTACACCGACAAATAACTGATTTGATATTTCTGTCCATTATATTAATCGATTATTGCTAAGTCAGAAGATACTTACTATAGACAAAGAGGCTAAATAAGGTAATGCATCTTAGACAGAAAGTTACCTCTGTGCTCACACTCTTGATTTCTTTCAGCTTCTGAGAATGGAGGACTCCCATTGTTTGTCTGAGTTCTTTCACTTTCATTGTCCTCATTAGTCCGTAGTACATCATCTGACGTCACCATGTTTGATAATCTATTATTCTTCGACAAAGCCTTTTTTCCCAAACGTGCAAACAGTTCAGACCTTAGTGTTGCCTCAAGAAGAAGAGATTCTGATGATCCATTAACAGGGAAACTTTTGTTCGAATCTTGACTCAATTCCCTTCGCTTTCCTATAGAATATTCTTCATTTTGTTGATTTTTAAAATTTGGTAGCACAGCTCTATGGTCCAACAGTGATGTCTCTTCATCATCATCTGGGGAAACGTTAGGATCATTGGATGGAGAACTTACACCATTTGTACCATTATTACTGTTATGAGGTAAAGGCTCTGACAAACTAGCATCTGGCTCGCTGCATGGATCAGAACTCAAATTTTGATTATTTATATTTTGATAAGATGAACTCAAGGGAGAAGCCCTGGTACATGGGATGCTTGTATCACACCTTGGTAGGATTAAATCATCATACTCAGACAGCATTTGATGCCTTGAAGAAGGTACTAGATCTAGAGTCCTAGTTAGGCTGTCCCCCATGTGCAACCCACTCCCAACATGGTCATGCTGCCTGGGGGACCATAACAAACTTGATTCATTCATGAGAAAAGATCGAACCTGAGCCGAGTACAATTCCCTTCGGTTATAAAGTTCCGTACACCTAACATTAGCTTCAATCAAATCTCTCTGAGCTCTTCGATAAGCTTTCAGAGCCTTCCTCTCTTCAATTTCACATATCCGTCTGAGTTCTTGGGCTTCTTCCAACTCCTTATCCAATGATTCCTCCATGTCAACCAAGGACTGCATTTGTCTTTTGCTGTGTCCTACCACATTCATGGTACCTAAATAGTTCCAGTTGTTTACATTGCTCGGTGATGCCTGAAAAGAGTACCAACAAATGTAACCAAACATAATAAGAAACTTGATTTTTATTAGTGGTTACAGCCTTTTCTCATAAAGAACGGAAATTAATTTAGGTCATTCTTTGTAATAGTTAGTTTTCCCTTTTAGAAGATTTACAAGAACAAAATTCCTTGATATTTTCTGTAATTATTGTTTTTTCACTAGGAGTTGAAATGAAATAGGCTTCATTAAAGGTTTTCTTGTTTAGGTTATGATTCAATAGAAGCTACAGTTTAGTAACAACAGGGAAACACATGCACCCACTAAAGTAGAGTGTTTATCTGGCACAGATCTGTACTCTCCATGCAAAACGTGACAAGCATCATCAAACTTTTATTACCCATATAGTCCATCCACAGCTCTGGAAATTTTATGATTGCAAGGGCATGTTAACCGTAAGAGGATTAAAAGTCATAACAAGATAAAGTAGAGAGTTCAAGGGAATGTTAAACGTATTAGGATTAAAAGTCATAACAAGATAAAGTAGAGAGTTATATGGCACAGATCCCTACTCTCCGTGCAAAACATGAAAAAATCATCAAACTTCTATTATCCATGTAATCCATCCACAATTCTGGAAATTTTATCGTTGCAAGGATAAGTTAAATGTGACAGAATGGAAGTCCTAACAAGTGTAGAAAAAAGCATAAACATAGTGCTAGGAGCGGTTCATAAAGGTAAAATTTTGCAATAAAAGTACCATCAAACAGTATTCTCCAACAACATAATGGAATTATGTATGAAAACAGTGTGGTATCAATCAAAATCATACAAGGGTGCACCTGCATACTATTTCTATTGGACTGTCGGTGATTGCTAACGATGTGAGCACCTGCAAAAAAAATCAACTCAATCAATCAGGTTAACTTAGCTAAATGCAGAACAAAACTTGAGGAAAATAGCAAAAGGCCATACTAGGTAGATCTCCAGGCGAGATATCCACCCCATCATTATGTTGCTTTTGCAATTTAATCCCCCTTGATTCTGATCTCTTTGAGGGGCTTACTTTCTTGCTACTCTCTGCCACGTTCCTGTCACACAAACTATTGCTTTCCAATGCTTGCTGTTTTGACTGTAGATTATACTTTGCAGACAGTGTTTCTGGTGGGAAATCAGTATTCGGCTGGGTAGAATATGAGCCACCAACTTTTTTACGTTTTTTGTCTGGTTCTCTTGGATCCAAACTAACTGCATCAGCAGAAACTGAAACAGATTTTTTGGCTGCATCATGGCCAGACTTCATGGCAGGATAACCACTGGCTGAAACAGGGATGGACTCTTTACTTTGTTGGATAACCTTAAGCTTCAGTTCCCGCTCTCTCTCCGCAATCTGCTTTCTCAAGTCTTGAACTTTTGTGTCCTTTAAAGTCAGAGGGCTAGAACCACGCTCATGGGTTAAGAAACTTTTGTTCCTGGTATTAGAATTTCTATTTTGAGATCGAGAACCTTGCTCAACAAAAGAGGGGTTGACACCTTTAGGATTGATGCCCGCAATTGTCCTGGACATTGATGGAAAGGATGGGCGACTTTGAGATAATCTTTTGGGCATTACTTTGTTTAATGGCCGGACATTATCTTCAAAACTTTTTGATTTTGCTGATGGAATTGAGGGCAATCTTTGATCGCCATCCACTCTAGCCACATCACTTTTAATATTTTCTTGTTGATCATCTTCATATTCGCTATCACTGTCATTGTCTGAGAAGGATATAACTAGGTTGTTGTCGGATCCTGAAGGAGCATACCAGCCTGGCTTAGAAGCTTTGAATGTCAACCGACTCTTTTCAAAGTTTTTCACATTATTTGGTTTCACAATTTTTTGTGACTGAACACCCACAGAGCTTAAAGTCACAACACTCGAGGAGGCCTTCCCTGCAAAGCATATTTCTTCTATTTAGATGGCACTTTCTTTTTCAGCAAAAAATTAAATTATTTTCCACAGAATCAAGCGCACATCCATTGCCTCAATGCATGTTAAGATTTACAATATCTACAGATGAATTGACCAGAGAAACATACAGCAAAGTCCAGATCTAACTTAGAGACACAAAGAAAGAAATTATAACAGAGTGAAAGTTGAACAAGAGTTGAGACCTAAATGCTGAATTACAAATGATATATTTATGGGCCTGAAGCCCAATATTGAATTAACGCTTGATGAGATGAACCCAAGAATTAAAATAGTTGTCACATGATAAAAGGCCAATGAGGACTTGACAAATGGTAAGGAGAAGACAGGAGCACAGCAGCAGCATCATAACATCTTACAAAATTACCATGTCCATCTTTCAAATGATTGCAACAAAAGGAAATCTTAGAAATTCATAAAACAAATGGCATAGGAAATGGTATATATTGGAAAAAAAACAGTTCAGAAAGGGAACAAGCAATAAATAATTTGCATAGAATAAGCACGAGTATATGAGAGCACCGAGTCATATTGTGTTAAAGGCATCAACGAGACCCAAGCCCGGGGTAGATTGAGCAATTGACACATCAGCTTATAACACAGGAATAGAATTTGAACAAAAGATCCAAAAAACCAGGAACTAAGTGCACATAAAACAAGCACAAAAGGCCATTCAAAATACCTGCATGAATACTTTGGATGGTTCTGTTCACAGAAGGAACCTGAACGGAACCTGAAGCTGCCAACGATTTAGCTGCAACTGTTGGATCTCCAGCAGAGCATAGAGGATTCTCCTATGAAACATAAGATGATGAGATAGCTCAGCAAACCAAAACAGACAAACCAGATGCACCAAGCATCACCATACATGTCCACAGGATGGAACCTAATATACAGCACCTAAACAGAATCAACTACTTGTTTAGCTTATAAGAGAAATTCATCATACGCAGCACTCACTAAACAACACCTACATTTATAAATTGAGATAAAATCAATGACTTATATGTGAAGAAAAGACATATATGGCAAGTAAAACCCAAAATCAACATTAATTGATCAAAAGCAACATACCATCCGAATGAGCCAATTATGCTCTTTATCACTTAACTTAACCCTCATTACACCCATTTTCCAATTATTTCCTATTGTGTAACTGATAGGTCAAACGAATACAAGAGTTCACCAAACAAAAACAAAAACAAAACAGTAGAATAAAAAGGACGGTAAATCGAATGCATAGGTCAAAGGACGGCAAATCGAATGCATAGGTCGCAGTCCAGCAACAACCAAATGAAGACACCACGAGGAAATATCAAACAGAGCGCTAATATGCAGTTAACGGCAACAAATGTGGAGGGATAAGGATGTCGATGAACCGCACGTCGTCACCGGAAGAGGAGAGTTCGCCCTCTTCCCTGATTTTGGCCGCGACCTCCGGTGGCTTAGGGTTTGACGTCGTTGAGGCCATTAACGCGTAAAAGCACTGTAACCACCGAACGTATTGATTTTCTACGAAGAACAGACGATCGAATCAAAAATGGGAATCAATGAAATGCATATTATAGGCCCGGGAATTTTAATTTAATTACAGATGTGTTCTTCCCAATCTCCACGAGTACATAATGGACTGAAGTTACTTAAAAAGAGGCCCAATCTTTTCTTCGCATAATATAAAATGAGATTATCTTATATAATTATAGAATAAAAGTGCCTTTTGAAATTGAACTTTTATAATAAAATAAAAAATTGTTTCAAATTGAATCTTAATATTTTTCAAATGTTTAAAATAAATAATAAAAAATTTAACAAAATTAATTCTCGATTAGTTAAAAATAATATTAACATGATAAATTTGTTATTTTTAACAAAAAAAATGATTCTATCTATTAAGTCACGAGTGAGATTTATTGTTAGAATTTTATAAAAGTAAATTCTACAGGCGATAATGAACCTTAGGTGATATAAATTCTATTTAATATAAAATCTGAAGTTTACATTTTATTTAATATAAAAAATTAATTGCGAGGTAATAAAATCTACTTTTTATTTAAAAATAAATATATTTTTATATATTTAGGATTTATTTTGAACATTTTGAAAGTGTTAAGTTTTATTTTAAATGCTTTAAAATATTAAGATTTAATTTTTATTTTATTATCTTCGTTAAGGATCAAAATACTTTTTATTTTTGGTAATATTATATTTTTGTATGTATTTTAAATAAAAACACTAAAATAAAAATTTTGAAAAAATTGACAAGTTATATTTTTAATATATAATTGGTCGCAGATGCGTAGATTGGCCCAATGTTTAATTTTCCTATGAAGATCTGAAACGTGGAGGACCCGCACAGGGGTGGTACGGACAATAACTGATGTTGGTGGTTTTCTTTAGAATCTCCCTCAATCTGCGACTTTTACAGTATCAGGTGATCGTCTTCAACCTCCAAGAACAAGAAAAGTGAAGGCTGTTAGACTCTAATAGATTTCCAACAAAAGCTTCAACAAGAAGAAGAAGAAGAAGGAGAAGTATAATTAAGGTCGAAAATGGCAAGACTTCTGAAACTGGCTCTGGAGGAAATTACCCTTGAGTGTGACGACAACGAAGTGAGATCACGTATAAGCAACAACACTTCTCGCAGGGTTCATGAAGGCTTTGGTTTGGGACCTCATCGCCATGGAAGCACCAGTGTCTCCGTGAGCTAAGCTTTAGCCTAAACACATAAACACACAAAAAACACAGACATATACATATATATGGCCCTTCTGGAAACTTCTTCTTCTGTTGTTTTCTTTTATCTTTCTTGACATACGGTACGTAGCATGTTAATGCATGCAGGAAGTGGAAGCACGTTCTGAGACATTATTTCGGAGGATGAGAAGACCGTCGGGATCAAGGCTGTATGTATCCAACTTGGATTTACAAGTCACTGATAGAGTTATTGAGGTGATGATGCTCTTTCTCTACTCTGGAATTATCTTCAAGTAGACTTGACAAAACTTGAAATCGTCAAATAAAATTTGATATAATTAAATTCAAATTTAGTAAAAAGATTTAAAACTTAAAACAAATTTTATCCTCAAATATTTGATTTGATTAATTTAGATTTGATCGATCTACTTAAAATTCAAATTTTATTACAAAATTCGTTAGACTCAAAATAGTTAATTATTTTTAGTTATTGAAATTATATTAAAATGATAATAGATTGAATCAAATTTAAACTGTTTCTTTTTTAGTTTAATCAAATTCTAAAATAATATTATGTTAATAAATATAGTTAAAACAATCTTACTTTTTTAAAACTGAAAAGAAAAGAATTTTCTATCCTTAAATTTTAATTTAAGTAAAAACGTTTATGGATAAGACCTCCCCAACTAGATTGTTTTTTCTGTGTAAGAAAGGTGACGTGCCTGAAAACAAGAAGTATAATTTGCAGCTAATGTTCTCTGGGGTTGGGAAACTGACAAGCCACTTGGTTCATCGCAATCCGAAGGTGCTTTGAGAAGGAATTATTATTATTATTAAAATCGGTCTATTTCTGTTTCTTATTGGGAACAGCCGACGTGGTGTATATGTACCGGTCAGATGCTTTAGAGACTATGGAGAGATACCAACGCAGGCCTGTTACAGAGAAACCATTTAGCTCCTAGATTGGATGTTAATTAATAAAATAAAATGTAATAGAATAAAAATGAATGAAATAGTTTATAATAGAATTGAATGTAATATAATAAAAAGTTGTTTGGGAAGGATAGAAAGGTTTATAATGTAATGTAATGAAATATTGTTTAGAAGATAGATGGAATGGAATGTAATGTATAATAAATGACTTTTATATCCTTTATATTAAAATGGTTGTTGCAAGAGGTTTATTATTTTATTATTAATTATATAAAAATATTAGTATTAATTATT
>JANZLD010000003.1:66466413-66488294 GCA_026413575.1 Erythroxylum carthagenense
AACATGATAATAATAACAATATTAATGATAATAATAACAATAATAATAAAAATAACAATAACTACTACTACAAGAAAAACAACAACAACAACAACAACAATAATAATAATAATAATAATTTTAGTTAATTCTAAGTAACTCTAAATTTTTTTAATTAATCACTCTCTTCTTAGGCATTTTAAATTCCAAATATTAATCAAGTTCTTTTCGTGCTCCACTAATTTATCAATATAACTATAATGAAAACTGCATATATTTTTCTCGTACAAAGAAAAAGTAGGGATCTAGAATAAGAAAAGTCCACTAATTAGCCGTTTTCTCGTACGGAAAATATCATCAACAAATTAATGCAGCATCGAGTTTTCTAGCAACGTCAAAAAACGGCGTCGTGGGATTTATTTTGAAATGATTTTTATGAATTCCTGCCAGAATTACATCTCTTGAGTAACCTCTAACTTGAAAGTCGTTTGATTTCATGCATATAAAGGCGGAGGCGGGAAGTTTCAAATTTCATTTTGAGGTTCCTTGCCTTTCTTTCTACATATCTCTAAAATCTGTCTCTCGCATCTAGAAACATCGACGAACAATTCTCTGTTCCACAAATGGCGGGAGATGAAGATGATTCAGAGTCAAGCACGGTAAGTAGAACAGCTCCCTGATTCTTCATTCATTTTGACGTACTTGTTATTCTAGGTCAATCTAAAATTTATCTCTCGTGTAGAAATATTGTCGACGACTCTCTATCCGATCAACTGTTACTAAATGGAGGAAGATGAAGAAATGAGAGTCAGGTTCAAGAACGGTTAGTGAGATCTCTGCGTGATTGTTCTTTTAAGCGCGGATGGAATTAATCACGGGAATTTTCTAATGTATTATCTAATCAGGATCTGAAATCAAAAGAAGGTGAAGAACTGATAATCAGACGGTGAGTAGTGTAAGGAGACCGCTCCGTGAATGTTGGTTTGAGTGTTTCCGCTTCGATCGTTCACCTATTATTTTGTAGTTTGGCTCTCTCATTCTAGATCTGTCTAAAATCTCTCGCTCTTTTTCATCTAGAAAACCATGGGACGATTCTCTTTCTGTTCAACGATTAATAAATGGTGGCAGATGAAACGAAAATTCAAGCACGGTAAGTAATATCACTGCACGATTACTCTTTTTAAGAGTAGATGGAATAAATTACAACAAATTTCTATTGTATTATATAGACAGAATGTGAGATAAAAGAACGAGAGAAACTGAGAATCAGACGATGAGTAGTTGAAGTAGATCGTTAGGTGATTGATTACAAATGGCTATAGATATTATACTTCAAAAGAAGAGCAGCAATCATTTCACCATTACTAGTTGTTTCACTTCCTGACTGAAGAAAATAAAAAATTAAGAAATCTACAAGAAGATTAGATAGTTTACTAGTAAAATATATGTATCTTACACTTCGTGCGTGGTTTTGTACCATATCAACTACTTCTTGATTGCTTGCATGCTCCCAAAGTCCATCAGAAGCAAATATAACAAATTGGTAATGTGCTTGCAACTCGTGCACTGAGATTGGTGATTTTGCCTTCACGTTAGCCTTTTAAAAGGTTATCGGAGCACAAACTTAATGGTTTTTTATGGATTTGAGGCAGAAGAGATATGAATTTAAGGTTATTGTGCAGTGAAAGTTGAATTGCTCGAAGATGCATTTTTCTGATATTAAGTTATTTCGTTGGATAGTTTTCGTCTCTAATGAAGTATTTTTGCTTTTCTTGACTATTTATTCGTCGATTCTATTCAAGATAATAAGCTATCAATTCATATCCGGCAGGAGTCTTGGTTTATGTTTGAATAGATTCTTATTTTGTATTTTGCCTAAGCATATTTATGTGTTACTCTTTTCTTTTCTTCTGTTGCATAATTGCATTGACAATTGAAATCAATTGCAAGAGTAAAAACTCTATCGGTATTTG
Source organism: Erythroxylum carthagenense (assembly GCA_026413575.1). Lineage (NCBI taxonomy): Eukaryota > Viridiplantae > Streptophyta > Magnoliopsida > Malpighiales > Erythroxylaceae > Erythroxylum > Erythroxylum carthagenense. The sequence continues at coordinate 66,468,366 of JANZLD010000003.1, forward strand.
TCTGATTTAAATATGTTAAAGTTGTTTAATATGTTTGTTAATATGAGAATAAATATCTCAAGATACTAAAAAGTCATTCGTTGTTATATATATATATATTGGTTATAATTTTTTTAACTATCAACAATATGAAGTAATATAAAATCATGAAAAAATATTAATAGTAGCAATTGACTTGACTTGATTCCTTTAAGGCTTGAGTTTAAATATTTGAGCCTAAGTTCAACTTTTGGTTATATGTATATTTCAATTTGTTAATATTATTTTAATTCGATTTAATTTTTTATAATTAATGACTATCTTGAATTTAAAAGTCTTATTTATTATCATAATTATTTATTTTAACAATTTTGACATCTTTCAAACTTATGCATAACTTCTTTTCAAAAAGAAAAAAAGATGCCATCTTATTTTTCAGTTGCGACTTCTTGGTTTCATTTAGCATTGCACCATGCATGGATTACACGTCTAGTTGCATACTTTACTGTAGGTCCATAATACATTTCTATTGAACGATCTTTGGAACATAGCAAGTTCAGTTGTATGTCCAAATGCAGGTTATCTTTATATTAACTGTAGTTGTGAGTTGTGACGGTGATTTTAGGCTATGTTGCAGTTGTTACTGAAATTGCTTGAAAATGCATTTCGCTGACTAATCATGTAAATCTACTCAATCTCGTTGCTATTTTCATAGTCAATCGAGTCTTTACTTCATACGAACCACTTAAGATTCAATTGAATAGCTAATTTAGTCGTTTAGATTTTTAAAAAATTTAATATTCCTTCTCGAAGAACAAGTTTGAAGCAGCAATTTTTTACTTGGTCATTGATTTGATTATAATGATTAACTAAGTTAAAATTTGTTCAATGTCCGAATGGTCAAACTATTTTGGCGGTGATTTGTCATGTTAGTTCGTCATATCAACCTAGTTAATCTCGTTGCTCATTTTGCTTCTTTAATCTGATTTATTTATTCCATGCTGTGTGCTGATTAAATCCATAGAATTGAGGTTCAAAAGCCTTCAGTGTATTCCAACGTAGATGACTAAGATACGATGCACCCTTCAGTAACATAAAAAGACTTTTTTACCAATGTTGATATGACTTCGAATGTGGAGGACTAAGATAAGATGCACACTTGAGTAACATAAAAAGACGTTTCTTACCAATGTTGATATGACTTCCTTCACACCGTTGTCCCACTTTTAGACACAATAATCATTTAGGAGTGAGTAACCTAAGAGAGAAATATATACATGTAAGTCTTTAAATTAAATGAGAGAAACACGGTTATCTCTAGATAGAGGATTAGGCTTTATATCTGTTATGGCATGAAATAGTTACTACATGAACTTGCAAGGCATTGATTGAAAGGTTCTTCATGAAGCCTAAGGAAATTGGTTGTTGGTACTTCATCAACCCAGGAACCTGTTCCCTGCAACAAAAATCAATAACTTGAAATTTTAATATGTTAACTTGCATTGTTATATCATATATCTTGTAAAGATTTTCCAGTTTAGTTGTGATTTTACCTTTTAAAATATATGATATTACAAGTTTTCTTGGTTAATTAAAATTTTAATATAATGTTTTAAAATTAATTTATTATTAAGCTTAATTTTTTGATAAGTTTTGATATATAATTTCACATTTCATTTTAAAGTTAATAACATTTATATAATTATTAAATAAAATATATTAAAGACAAAATACTTTAAAAATATAAACGTAACAAATTTTAATTTACATTATATTCAAAAGAATTTTAGAAAGAAATCATAGATTTTACGTATCATCATTAAATTTAATTAATTTAAAATTTTAAATTCTTGTAATTTGTTATAAAATTTATATTTTAAAATATTTACTTGATTCTAATTAAATATTTTAAATGATATTGTTATAGTTTTTATTATTATTGAGAAATCTCCTCATATTTAATTTGAAGATAAATAAAATAAAAATAAATCACCTTATATATGCTTTTTTGGTATTTAATTTCAAAAGGTTATAAAAGTCTCGATTCTATTTGGTTAGATGAGTAGTTAATCAAACAATGTACAAGTCTTTTTGGAAAAAGTTTAAGCTGGTATATCTACGGTATCGAACATTTAGAATTCTCGAGCTAACATTCCTTGCGTTAAGATTTTAACATTTTTATGTTATTCTTTATATTTATTAGGTAAAATTTTGTCTTTTAATTTATTATATAAATTAAACTGAACATTAAATTTTTTTAACGTTATTATAAGTTCAATTTAATTTATGAGTTTGTTATTTTCTTATGTGATTTGTTAAGTTAAAACTTTTTAAGCTTGAGCTTAAAATTTTTAATTAGTTTATGGGATTTTTTTAAAAAAAGTTGAGACAAATCTAATATTTATAAGTAAATTATAGTAACTTAAATTTAAGTATTAGTTCAACGATTATTAAAAATTAACTTAGAAAGCATATAATATTTTGTTATTTGAATTTTTATAAAAGTTATATTTTTTGTTATTTATTTATCTAATCAAATCTAATCTTATTATTAAGTAATTAATACTAATAAATATTATTGTAATAGAATATGTTTTCATTAAAAAATAGATTCATAAATTTTTTTATTCTTAAAAGATATATTATTTAGATTTTGTACAATAATTTAAAATTAAAACTTCTTATGATTTATGCTAAAATTTAAAATTTCTTAATGAAACAAGCTTATAGTAAAAAATATTTTTCATCCTAATCTAACTCGTGTTAATGTTTCTCTCAAAAGAGAATTTAAAAAGTAAATGTTGAATTTAAAATTAATTTATATAATGAAATGTTTTGGAATAAACTGAATTTGACAAGAATTATTTTTTATTTTTAGATATAAGGAGTACGAACACATAGTGAATATAATTTGATTATTTTTATGTTAAAAAAAGATAACATGAATAGTATTTCATTCCGTTAAATAAATCTTACAAAATAATAATAAGAATATATTATGATCAATTATATAATAGAAGGGGAGTTATCAACATGTTCATATTATCATTTATATATTTTTAAGTTTTTCTTTTACAATATGCTACAAATTCAAAAGAGTCATTTGAACAGAGCATGTATTTAAAATATTATTTTATTAAATTAAAATTTAAAGGCCAAATTTAATATTTACAAATTACTTATCATGACTTTAATTTGCAAAATTGTTTCAACATCTTTTAAATTTTATTTGTTATTATATAATATTTTTCAAATTTTATAAAAATTAATAAATGTTTTAATAAATTATCTATATTTTATATAGTAATTAAAAACATTAAAATATTTTATGAATTAACCTTAAATTAACCTTGAACTTAATTTCTTTTATAAAAGGTTAGCTTTGAGTTTAAAAATAAGGATTTAAAGTAAATTCAGCCTCATCTAATTTTTATAAATGTTTTTCTCAAAAGAGAATTTAAAAAGTAAAATGATCAAATTAAAATTATTTTTATTATGAATAAATGTCTTGGAATAAACTAATTTAGGATAAAATATCTGTGTTATCTTGAATTTTAAAAATTAGAAGTATAGAATAAAGTGACAATAATTTGATTATTTTTCTGTTAATAAAACATGAAAGGTACTTCATTGCATTAGATAAATATTAAGAAATAATAGTAATGTATTACATTCAATTATGTTAAGCTAAGGAAGTTATTATCGTGTCTATGTTATTGTTTAATTTTTTAACTTTTAAAGTTTGCCAAATGTTTAAAAGAGTTATTTAAATAAAGTACGTATTTTAAATATTATTTTTATTAAATTATATAGTTAACATAAGTTAATTATACTATAATTATATTTAGATTTACTAGATTAAAAGTATTATATTATATTTCACAATTTTCATTTAATTATATTATGTTTAACTTATTCGTAAAATAAAGTGATTAGAAAAATTATTGGAACGTTCAACTTTTTGGTATATGCGTTTTATATTTTTAATCAGCATCCAATTGTTTTGATATTAGATTGAAATCTAAAAATATTATTCTTTATAAATATTTAAAATACGGATGACTGTTATGCTATTCCCGGACCGGACAAATTTATTTAGGTTATGAATTAAAAAAATCTGTTGTATTTTATATTGTTAACATAACATTTGACTCGTGATTGATTGTTCTATGGAAGGCCACTTACATATCTAAGAATCTAATCCACTTTATTCCTAATATTTCCTTCAATTTTTACTTTTTAAACCAAAGAAATAAAGAATAGTATTAAAGTCGTGAACATCTTTTAATGAAACTAAAATTAATGAATAACATGCCATTTAAATAAAATTAAAATTTTATTTTTATGTGTATTAAATAAAATTTATATATAATTAATAACTTATAAGCTACTCATTTAAAGTTAGTATCTGATTATTAAACATCATGATTTCGGTTGAACCCAATTTACTACTATTTATTAATTCGGTAATCTCTACGACAAGACTTGCTTTGCTTAATGGCTGTAGACACCAGCAACTAATTGAATGCTCACTAAAAGAACGACCACTAAAAGACAATGCAACCATGACGTACGACATGTGGACATTGCAATTCTAAATATTAAACCAACTGCTTTGGCGTATAAAGAGCTTTAACCAATGACCGCACTAACGTGGTAAATTTGCCTCTCTTCAATTTGGGGCAGTTAGACGTGCATCGGCTTGTGTTACGTTAACCAGAGAACAAACATACGTTAAATCAAAGTAACGTAGACTATTGGTGTGCTTAGAATTTACGATTATTGCTCAGAGATGGCTTAGTGTCCTTGTCGAGTTGATTTTATTCTATAGGTACCCCGAGCTATGGCTAACAACTTTTCAACCAAACAGCAGCGCGATTTTTCCAAAGAAACCTAAATCTTATTCAAGAAATGGAAGGACTAAAAGCATACTATTCAATCAAAATTAAAGGAGAAACAATCGACAAATATAATTCAAATCGTTTTGATGCGTTATATCTTGATTTTAAAATATTAGGAGTATGAAATGAAGTGACAATAATAGAATATTTTTCAGTTAAAGAATGAAAAATATTTCATTACATATGTTGTGTTCAATTATATTAGACAAAAGATGTTACCATCATGTTCATATTATTGCTTATGTATTTTTTACTTTTACTTTTAAAATATGTTATAGGTTTAAAAGAGTTATTAATTAAAGCATCTATTTTACATACCATATTTGATTAAATAAAACAAATTTCATATACATTTATGAGTATATTTAAGTATATTTAACATAAGTGAATTTATACTACAAATTTTTAAATTATCTTTGGATTTACAATTTAGATCAAAGGTAGAATATTATATTTGACAAATTTCAGTTAACTATAATGTGCCTAACTTATTTTTAAAATTAAAGGATTGGAAACATTGTTTTAATTAAGTTTTTAGTTAGCACATAAGTCAATAATAAATATATGATTTCATCTTTAACTTTTTAATAAAAATTTAAATAAATCTAAAGACAATGTTTCCTGGTAAATATACTTTCAACATTTAATTTGGTATAAGGTGATGTTATGATTAACTAGTACATAAAAACTTATCGTTTCAATTGAAATAAATTTCAACACTCCAATTTTTATTTCGTGATATGTTAGTTTAAAAATTATATTTGAAAAATAATATTTCAACTTCAGTACTCATTTGGGACATGAAACAACCTTAGCTTGAAGAGGAAAGAAAAGTGAAATCATAATTGTGAAAGAGTTCACAAAATGACCATCAAAGGAACGAATACATGCTTCAATAGATTTCTCGAGTGCTATCCACCGAACAAACAAGTTTATATTATGAATAAGAATATCAGTCTTATTGATTATCAAATGTCGGCAATGTTTTTGAGCATTCTTCAATGAAACAAAAATTGATGCAAAAGAAAACTTTGTCATATAAACAAAATCACAAATTTTTGTTTTATGTGTTTTAAATAAATCTTTATATATAATTAATCATTTGTAAATTACTCATGTAAAATCAATGACTGAAAATTAGAATTCTTTAATTCAGTCGAACCAAATTACTAATATCTAGTAATTCGGCAATCTACACACAAGACTTGCTTTGCTTAAAGGCTTCAGACTTCACAAACTAAATGAATGATCTCTAAAGGACGTACAAAAAATGCAGTTTTTTGTAACTTCTTAGAAGAAATTTAATCATGACATAAGACAAGTGGTCATAAAAATTCTAAAGCGTTTAACAAAAGCCTTTAGCATATAAACATTTTAAACCAGTAATTTTACTGACTTGGCAACATTGTCACTCTTTGCAATTTAGGGCACTTAGACATGTTTCTGTAATGTTAACGAGAGTACAAACTTACATCTAAATAAAAGTAATAGAGTATCAAAGTTACACGGAGGGAAACAGGAACGCCAAGAGAAGTTTAAGTTTATAACTGTAGTTCTTAAAGAAAAATTACCATAGTGCTTCAAATGACTTAGGGTTGTTAAATTAAGGTGGTGCATGATAAAATAAAGAAGAATAGAAAAAAATAAAAAGCTTGTAACTCAACGACTCGGTTTGGGTCTCTTAGCAATAAAAAAAAGATAACATATATCTTGTGTATTTCCTGTTTCTCGAATTCTATGTAAAAAATTTGAGTTCTACCTGATTTTCAAATTTAGAAAATAGATTTTATAAACAATCTACAGAAGCTATGATATGAGTTTTGTAACATACCTTAGATCTGTATAGGCTACTGTTTCCGCTCATAATGCAATTATCCTCTTGTAAACGCCAAACCTTTTGCACAATGAATTAGAATTTTAAAAAAAGCAATCAATAAATCCAAAATTTCATAACAAATTCGAGGAAATGTTCAACTAGACTATTTTCCCAACGCGAACCTCTTTACGAGACCAAACTTCATCTCTCTAGATCTTGACAGAAGAAGATGAAGAAAGCATCAGTTTCATGATCCTTCATCTGTTCTCACCTTCTGCTCTCTTCTATTGGCAATTGCTTTTCATATCACAATTTATTGACGATCAAGTTCTAACAAAATAAGAAAGAGATCTTACGTTCTTCATCAAAACTTCTCAAATAAGAAATTTATCGTTATTTACTTAAGAAAAAGAGCAAAAAGAATTCATCAGTTTCAGGATTCTCTGTTATTTCTCGTTTTTTGCTTAACATTTTTCTTGCAATCGCTTCTTACATGCTTCACTGAATCGTCTCAAAACCGATCACAATAATCATCGAGATCGAGACGGTTATCGGAGAACGAGAGCAAAGTATGAAAAAGAAGAGAGAGACGATAGAATTGAAAGACGAAGACTTAGAAGACGAGAGGAGCTATAAGAGAGCTCAACTGCCAAGCGGAGTTGCGGGAAAGTTCAAATACAAACAGATATTTATAATCAAATGGTTCAACCAATACGACGCCGCAAGACATACTAATTGAGGAGGTGAAATTGACACTGAGATAAAAGATACACGTATTTGTTATGGGGAGATTATATATATATATTGATTTTAAAGTTAAAGTTAAAAATTGATTTTAATTCAAAACCCAAAATTTTAAATATATACAATGCCATTTTCTTGTTTTGATTCTTCTAAGTTTTGTTATATCAAATGTTAATAAACTAAGCCTAAAAAAAGATAAAAATAAATAAATAAACCAAACTTTAAAAAGACACATTGGTTATTTTTCAGTTATAAAAATATTTTATTTAAAATTCAACTTGAAGTATATATATGTACTAATAAGTTTAGACTCCTTGAATATGTTTGAATTCAAACTTATTTCTGTGTAAATACTCAAATCAAATTTGAGTTTTGAGTATATTAAATTATTTTTTTATTTATACTCAATATAGTTTATTTTCATCTCTAAATTTACTGTCATTTCTAATTTAGAATCTCTCTTAAGAATATACTGTAGGTTTTGCACATTAGCATTAAAATGTGCAATTTGTCTTTAGATTCTTGTTATTTTAATACTATTTGTCGGAGAAGAAAATATCTAGATGATGTGGATTTGAAGATATGAGAGTAACAGGGCTTTTAGGCTTTTTAAAAAATATATATATATTTCATTATTAAATCGATTTTACTTTTGAAAAGTAGAAAATTAGGGCTACACATTTTAGATCATAACTTATATTTGTTATAAAAATATTATTAATAAATTGTTAAGTATTAAAAAACTATCTAATTTGCACAAAAGATAACAACTACTACTTTTTATTATTAAAAAAGAAAAACAAAGAATCTCTTGCATTATTCTTTTAATAATGTATTGAATCAAGAAAAATGCGTTGTAATATGATCAAATTACATAATGAGTCTACAAGAGAAGCAAAATTAAATTATATTCAAATATTTAAATGTAAAAAGAAAATTAAGGAACACACTTGAATTTTCGAAACGAATCGAATATAAGCCTTGTTTTTATAGATGTTGATATGAAATAGAATTAGAACAAATAACTTTCTGACACTTACATATTTCTTGAAATATTTAATAATTCGTGGAAAAAGATTGCTGACAGAGTAGGCTGAAAGCATTTATTCAATGTATAAAAGATTGCGTTCCACTAGAGTTCGATAGATAGGGTGGGGTTGTGATATTGTCACATCATAGAATAAAGGAAGCGAAGAACGAAAACATGTTTATTAAATTCAGGTGATGTTATAGAAATAATTGAATAAGCTAGCATCCCATGATACAACAATTGCAATTTTTAAGGAGGAGATGTGGGGGGGAAAAGAGGGCAAAATTACATATTTACATTATTCAAAAGCATAAAACGAATTACATCAGCTACAAAATGTTCCGGGAGCAATTTCAAAATGCCCCTACGTTGCCGACTTACCACACATAATGCTCTATTAAAACATGCCATACAGAATCTTTAGTGTGTTCCATGTTGCAATAAAAGTTGACAAGCCTCTTTTTTTTTTTATTTTGCAAGGATGGCTGTTAAAAAGAGCCAGAGCCAGCAAGCAATCACGTTAGAAGCCTGAGAGTAAGTTCTTGTACTTACAAGTATATAAACAAAGAATCATCCGGCAATTGTCAGGAAAATGTTCTCTTTTACAACGCGCAACCCCAACTGCAAGCAGGTTAAAGAGAGGAATCATGTAAAATATTTTTCACCAGAAGGATATAGTGTATTCCATTTTCATGAGCATTTCACATAAATTTATAAATAGACGAACCTAAGAAACTATGACGCGGTTACAATATGTGTTGACCGAGAGAATCTGGAGACAACCTCGCCTCCTCTCAGCATGATCGAAAAATTGGTTCAAACACAATTGAGATTTCACAGCAGTTTCATTATACAAGTAAACTCTAATGCACAACTAAAGCATTTACCAATATTTTAGAGGAAGATGGATAGGTGGATGAAGAAGAGCAAGGATAAAGGATAAGTTGCAGTACCTGAATAAATTTTCAATCTTGAACTTGCAAAATGAAGAGGCAGAGGCTATGACAAGAATTCAGTGAATCAAGCAACTCAAAAAGATTCCTGAACATCTTGTCCTCTGGCTAAACTTTTGGTGGCATTTCCACACTTTGAACTTCAAGTGAATGTCGAAACTTCCAAGTGTGTTCTCCTTTCATCATAGTAAAACCGGGAAATCCATGATCACACTTGGTGCAAGAAAGGAAGCGAAAGCTGATCTCAAAACATATATTTGCAGAGCTTCCCTGAGTCTGTCGGTGGAAACTAGCAGGATTAGGAATCCAATGATGTGTTATGCACGCCTAAAACCAAACCTAATTCAATCATCAATCACAAAATATCATCAAATGTTGCTCAGTGAAAGAAAATGCCAAGGTTGAAGAAAATCAATAGAAATGAACATTGCAGTGTCTCCAAGATAGACAACAATTTCCGTACTAGTTACAGCCCATAGTTTGATAACTGCAGAATGCCACGCATCTGTAGGTATGGATTTTCCAGCAGCTTCTCATTGTTGCTCTACATGGCAAATGCAGCAACCATGTAAGTTTTTTATCGATGATAGTAAAATTTAACAGCACGGCAATGTACTGTAACACGTGCATCAATGACACCGTGGAAATATTTCTAAATTCATAATTCAGCAATGAAAAACTAAAATTTCATGCATAACTCTATTCTGATATTGTACCACAAATTCCAAGACAAAAATTAGATTATCAGAACTAAGTATACTTGATGCTTTTACACTGCTAAATTGTGCTTTAATAATTACTTTGTATTATTTCAAGCATATAATTAAACAATATTTACCTGTTGAGCCTTGAGGACAAGATTTTGAAGCATGTGTTGGTAATCATCAGGATTATCTGTCATCATTCTCTGGAAAAAAATCCCAAACCAAATTGAGTCAAGACCAACTGGAAAACCACAAAGTCCAAAATTCAATCTCATCAGTGGAAAGAGCAAGTATCTTGCCTTCAGAAGAAAAGCTGAAGAGTAATATGCTACCCTTGAATCAGTATCATCTAAAAGTTCCCTGCCAAAAACCACAAGCGGGAACATGTTAGACATGTTTTAACAAAAAAGGTGAGGTAACAACAAGTGTTGCGGCTTCGAAAGGAAGGATCACCTAAAGAATTCTTCTCCACCAACTTCTTGAAATGCCGATGGATCTGCAGTACATTTGCCAATTAAAAGAAGTAGAAGCGTCGCCCTAATGTCTGATGCAGCACCAGGAAAATTTCCTCTTCCTTTGCTGCCAACAGCGACACCCAACGAGATATTGTCTGTAGCTGCACCAGCGAGCTGAATCAAAGGCCAATAAAACAATGCAGCAGGAACACGTGCAACTAGTTGCATGGGGATGACAGCCTGTCCTCGAAGAAGCATTGCTGCCATTGATGCTGTTTCACACATCAAAGAACCATTAACATGATAGCCGGATCTATTATCAGTTTCCTCCAAGAATTCATTCCGCTGACTCTTAAGTTCAGAGGCATCTTCACCAGAATCAATATTTTTGTTTTCATTGCTGTGGTGCCCAAATTCTCCACATGGTGTTGCAGTTGTGAGGCAAACTTTCAGGCACAATTGAGAGAATAATATGTCACACATCTGCATAAGGAACCCAAAGTAACATGATATTAACCATCATCAACATGTTGAACCAGATAATATGGTTAATATTCATAGCACGAATTTAGCAGTCTTAAGACTAGTACATGATGTACCAATAGCTGGTACTTCAATACCATAGACTCCCACAAGACTATGTAATGTACTAGAAATAAGTCCCTTGCAAATACCAACAAGAAAGAAGATGATGCATAAAACAAAAATCAAGAGAATGTTTTAGTGGAAAGGTAATGTTTTAGTGGAAAAGTAACAAGGTTGCCATATGTTCAAAGACAGTGACCAGCACTTTTATGACTAAGCAACATGCATCATGATTCATTGATGTGCAACATGTACATAAGGTTTGGATGATAAGCAAAAAGGTTCTGCATAAAGATACCTTCAAAATGTTGATTCGATCTGTTTCATTTATTTGAAACACTAAGGATAAAGCACTGCTCATAATGTCGATGATTGCATTTGCTTTCTTAAGTTGGCCATGCAAATTATCATCACTAGCATAAATGCCAGTTGAATGTTGCATTTCATTCTCATCTAACAAAAATTTGCACCGCATGAGAAGCCTCTCTAGAATAAACAGGAAGCCACATCTAATAACACTGTCCTTGGATTTCAAAAGTCCACAGAGAAGCCAAATTGACAAAGGAATATCAGAAGCAACTGAAGCATCATGAATGCCAGCATAAGTAATTTTCTGATGCAAGTCTTCAAGCTTGGACCATATATCTGTATTCATTCCCTCACTGATTTCTGCAATAAGCAAATCACCTAACCAAGTATAGCCATTCTGACGGTACGCAATTCTATCTGAATGAAGAAGAGAATGTAAAGTGGCCCACGAGAACTTTGCTTTCCAGACAACATCATCTCTTTGAGCTGCATTCTCCATGTCTTCCAGAAATTTGCAAGACTTAGTTACCAGCATTTGATGGGAGAACTCCTGATCTAAATGAGTAAAAGAATCAATTATTGCATCAAATTTCTCTGTTATGTTCTCCAGGAGCTGCAAAGATAGAATTGGATCAGCATGAAGGATAATCTCTAGCTGCAACATTGTACGGTTGTTAATGACAGAGTAAAGGTGCCACTAACACAAACTTCATGGACCTTACCGGAATGAGTCGCTGATTGTTTGAATACATAGATAATTTAGCTGAAATTGATCTTCTCAAGAGCTCCCCAATTCCTTCAACTCCCAGTCTAACAGAAATATAAAATGCTTCAGGTGCATCAGCAAGAGCAAGTAGGGTTGCAAGGGGTTGAATCTCCTCATCATCATATTCTGAAACACCTGAAGCTTTGCATGCATCATTTATGCGATGCAACACATAATCAAAGAGAACTAAATAGAGATTTCTCCTCTCTTCTCTCAAGTTAGCAAGTGCATACTGCCAGAAAAAGGAAGAAAGTTATATAGGTAAAGGACTAAATCAGTTAATAAGAGCAACACCCATCAAATGCATTTTCATAATCTTCTCAATATTTGAAATGAATGATTAGCATACCTCATAGCAAATGAACTCAATTCCTCCAATCAGGTCAACCTGGTCTAGGAGAAACACAGAAGCCTTTGTAGGTCCATCGGGTACCTGATAAAGCATGTTTACTAACATGCAAATTAACTTCCTATGAACTTCTTCTGCCCAAGAATTTGTCCTGCTAACGTGTATAAGCACCTTGACAACCTGAACACATAAATAGCTGCTGTTTAGAACAGAAATTCAAGCAACATATAAAAGAAGATGAAACAAAATTTATATCCAAAAGTTGAATTTTTTTAAACTATAAATGCTTTCAGTAATCACAGCATCTCTCTTCAACCAAGCTAACATAAATTGCTAACAATTTTTGCAAGCTCTTCATATCGAGAGTATCATAATTAACATGGAAAAGTTGATAGAATTCCATATAAATGAGACTAAAGTGCTGCAGCTCAATAGGAAGGAAAAACAAACTAACCCTTATGTCAAGGCCTTCTAATCGTTTCCTCAATATTTTACCTCTATCACATACACAATACAGTAAACAACTTAAAGCAGCTGCCCAAACTGATTCTTCCTTCTCCTCTATCTGCAAAAGTTTTGATGATGACAGATAGTAATGAAGGATACAATCAAAGTTAAAAGGAAATAAAGAAAGATTTAAGTCAACAATAAGTACACATCAATTCAACAATAAGCATGATAAATCAAGGAAGTATATTGCATCGTCTGGAGCTGTACCTGGACAAGAAGAAGAAGTATTTCATACAAAATGTTTAAAATCCAAGACTCGAATGTATCAATGGCCGACATAGGGTCCAACTTGCTATCAGAGTCCACCTTCCTCTTTCCCTTTGTTGCAAGTTGATCCTCATTCTCAAAAAACATTTCTCCTGGGTACTCTTCTTCAATTGTAGAAGTATCATCCGTCATCAATGGTTCCAATAAATGGGCATGGACCCCTAGGTTCAGAATTAAATCAAAAGCACGAACTCTACAAGCAGGCTTCGGAGAACTGAGCATTCCCTGAATGATAATTAGAAAGAAAACATAAGAAGCTACAATGACGAAAAGCAAAAGAGAGGTATTTTCTCAATGCAGCACCTCAAGCATAGACAGTGTAAGCGGAGCTGCAGTCCCAGAGTCCAGCACATACCTAAAAAGCATAAATGTCTTTCCTCCATGAGAAACCAATCATACTAAAGGAATACAATAAGAATAAAGAATAGTATTCACAGAGTTAAAAAATATTCAACCTACCACTGTCCAAGATTCCTTCTTTTTTAAATTAAAATCAAGAAAACTAACAAGTTATTTGATGCATCATGTCCTGAAGTGTATTTGTCAGAGTCTAAGAGCGTTAAGCCTTCCAATATCTAACATTCCTTCTTGATCTTTGAATTCGAATAAGAAACTTCAAATGCATGAAGCTATGAAGAGTGAATGTCAAAGAGTCAAAGAAGGCTCAACCTTCCGCAATATTATTATTCTTTCTTTATTTCTCTCCTTATAATTACCTATGAACGGTGCTTTTCTTTAATGTACTTCATGGCTCAATGTAAGTCATTTGTAAAAAATACAAATCCAATTAAGCATTACTCACAACGTAATAATAGCAAGCATTTTATCAGTGTAAAAACTTACATGTCAATAATTAGTTTAATAAGGACGCTCACAGCCACATCAATCGGCGGCTTTCTACTGCTATTACTTAGTCTAGAAGACATCGTCAGATAATTAGGAGTTGTAGAATACGTCTCTGAGCTGACTGCTGTGATAACCTCAGATACCTCAGCAGGATTCAGTCGTAGAGGTTGCTGTTCACTGATTTTAAATTGAAAAACAAAACAAGGAGAAAGTGAAGTCTTATTGCAGATAATGGTCTTCAGTTTTATTTATGAACACAAAAGTGGCTGATTGAGGACCCAGATAAATGAAAAGGCAACTTGTCAAGAAGTAAATGAATGAAAAATCAAATTGAATGCCTTCACCTACATAAGAAAAGAATTATGTATCCAAAACCAAATTCAGGATGTCATACCACTATGTAACGACAATTACTTTTAGATGAGGAGCAAGCCTTAAAGAGTCAGGAGAGTTGGTACTAGAAATCAGAGTATTATATGCAGGTATTCCAGACCAAACCTAAAGAATTATTCTTCTCAGAAGAAAAATGGATATTCCTAACTTAAATGTGCAAAATAATCTTACTAGGAGAAAAAGAAACATTGAAGAATTGATGTAGCCTATGAAATACTGATTAAGGTATCCTTCACTAGCAAAAGTTATGAAGTCACCACATGCTTCTGAGCAAAATAATCAGAACATGTACTATAGGTTAAGTGAACACATTATTGTCGCATTGGTAGAATCTTGTGCACCTGTAGTGACGATATTGGAAGAGTTGTCGAGCACGTGGACGGAAAGTACTAACAGGTGTATCCTCCCTGCACCAACAATTAACAATTCATAAACACCGCAAATGTTCTATGAGCAACATTTTTTTTCCAGATTACATAAAGGTCTAAAACATATTGAACCTATTGGTCTCAGGTTAAATCATTCATCTTTATGTGTCACCGAAGTTAAATAGCAGTAGCGTTGCATATAAACCTCCAGGAAAAGTTTCACATTCAAAAGCAGGAATAAGTGCAAGTCAAATCTAGTACATAATTATTAACTCTCAGCAAATTATTTCCTTAGTTCCCTCAGCTGATTTGATAGAGAAGATCGTTTGCAAGAATTGGTATGGGAGGGCCTCAACCAAAGAAAGGAGATAGTGTTTCATCCCTATGATTTGGCATGTGATGGCCTCAACCAAAGAAAGGAGATAGTGTTTCATCCCTATGATCTAGGTGATCTAGAATACTTCACTTTGGAAAGATAACATGTATAATAATTCTTTGGTACTTTTACAAAAGTGAGATATTAGGTTATATTGAAAAATAATGTGCAATAGTATTTATAAGTAGCTGTGCATATTTTGGACAACAAATCTTTACTAGAAAAGGTAGTTTCCAAGTATGGAAATGAGTAACAGGAACATGCCAGATCTGGTGAGATCCTGATTTGTTGCGTTTAGACGCTGTTATTGATCTCAAGTGGGAGTGAGCTGAGGCTGAATTTATAATTGTTGTGACTGATGACGGCTGCAACAGTTGATCAAGATATGGCATATCAGCTGTTCCAAAATATTTCCAAGGCTGGCCCTTCATTTTAGATTCCATGTCAGCTACAAGTAATGCAGCAGCACCCAACTCCAGGAAATTACGCGGTCTCACACATTGAAGGTCTAAAATTCGGTCACTTTTTTACAAAAATGGAAAAAAACTGAAGTCAGATTTTCAAACAAACCAGACAATGAATATGTCATTCGCAGCTAAACAATGACAAATAATCAATATGTCATCAGCAGCTAAACAATATGACTAATAATCATGACAGAAGGGCATTCAGACGTAAGTTACCTTTCAGTTGACAAAAATGATTGTTGATGTTCCCCAACCCAACGCCAATTCAAAAGGTCCATTGCAATGTAATTATGATCCTCTGAAGAATCTGCTTCACTGATATTGGACAAGTTTGATGCAGGTAAAGTATTAGAATCTTTTTTCTCTGTAGATTCTCCAACACTTGCAGGGCTTAATTGGGAATTAAACGATCTACTTAACAAAGATGATAATGATGGCAATGACTGTCTTGATGTAGAGGAAGGTCCAGTAAAAGCAGCAGATTGAAATAAGCGCCTTGGAATATGTTGAGCCACTAGAGAACGAACATAATTGAGAGACTTCACAAGTGCCCCAGAAGCAAAACTTGATACTGGCAAAGAAGGTGACGAATTTGAGGATGACGTCAGTGCAATAGATTGTTGGTTTAGAGATTGTGACCATGGGGATGATCTTCTATTTAGGTTAACCTCACATTCGGTAACAATACTCATACAGAACCTATCAATCTGAAGCAATGTCTCCTCGCAGGGTTTGTACCTGCAGGAAAAGAACGATGGGATATGAAATGAACACCAGAAAGAATTGCATTATAGGTATTGAAGGAACCAGCAGACTATTTCATAAATTCCACATCACCTTCATTCTAAATAAGTACTCAGTAAGAAATAATTAACAGATAAATCAATTTATTTTATTCAGTAATTCAAAAAATGCTTTCCAAGAACATTTAACATGATCAGCTAGTAACTACATCAATCTCACACAGATAATCCAGAAAGAGAGCTAACATCATGATCATTCAACTTCTTTGTTCAAGAGAACAATTGAAGAGACAAATTCTGTAGAACAAACTCACCGCAGAAGGTACCGCTTCAAAAGTGTCACACACCTTGCCACAACTGCAGGACTGGTGCAAAGTACAGCCACATCAACAATAAACGACAAAATAATAAAAAGCAATACTCTAATTTATCTAAAGTAAACTGGAAAAATAAAAACACTTTGTTGAGCACAAGGGCGATATTAGAAGATCCATCAATTCATTTTTTTTGCTATAACATTACAGTGCCTAAAATATTAGAATGCCCTCACATCTGATGCAATATTAGAACTCGTATCTTTCACGTGACAGGCTTATCAAAGTCAACTTTCATGAAACGTGCCAAAACTAACACGCATTAAAGTCATCAAGTGAATCAATGAAAATCCCCCTACTCAAAACTAAACCAGATAATGTCGCTTCCATAGTATATAACTTATCTACTGAAGTCATTAGGCCAGTTAATCAAGCATTCGTGTAAATTGAGAAATCCATAAGAGCAGAAGAACAACAATGATGACTTCTCTTGTATCTATCGAGTGGAGACTTGCATAATAATCCAAAAGGAAATATCACATTTACCTGCGCTCCCTCTCAGCAATAGTATGTTCTAGGATAACATTATAAGACAAGTCGGTTGTTGATGGGGCCGCCAAATAATCCTGCCCAAGCATGAAACTACAGTTGTAAGATCCAAAAGCGAGTCTTGTGCATACCGCACTAGTTAGAGGTTATCATCTTTATTCATTCGTTGGCACTCTACAAACTGATACCCAATACAAAACCAAGCAATAGAATGACCACCTGAAAGTGGCCAAGATCAAGAGTGATAGGTTGTACTAGGAGGGGGCATTATTTCAATGAGGGAAGATATTTAAGACGTGACAAGCAGACTCAGTTAACAAACAGAATGGAAATGAAGCCCCAAAACGTTTATACTAAGAATCCCAATACTCAGAGTGCTCCATGCTTCTATCTCAGACATAAGAATTTGATTTAACATCCTTATAGAAAGTACTGACAGTTTCAGAAAAATTCCCATTGCGAGTTTTGCTAGTAGAAATAATGTCACCATATTCAATGCACTAACATACAACATCTTTTCAGCAACAACATCCCAATTTATGGACTACAAACGCTTTTGGTTGCGAAGAAACAACGAATTGAACCAAACAGAACCAGATTCTTCGACGCTCAAATCAAAATCTACTCACTAGTGTCCCAAAGCAAGCTAATTCTCCAAATCATTTAACGCAATAAATCTCAAATCAACAACCGCAACCTCGCAGTTCAAATCCATCGAGCCAAGATCCAAACAAGAGTAAGAAGAAAGAAGAGAAAAGAGCCATTTACTCGCAGAGTTCTAGAAGCTTCATTGAGAACCGTCGCAGGACTACCGTGGTAAGAGGAAGCAGCACCGGATGAAGATGACAGGCAATCGGCGACGGCGCGGCGCAACGGCTCCGGCGGCTTCCGTAGCGTCGACGATCTCAGTCTAGAAGCGCTACCGACGAGACCGAATTGGTGAAATCTGGAGCTCCCGTGACTGCTCCGCGAGGGACTGAACGTGGACATAGCAAGTGATCGACGCAGAGAATATCCGGCTAGACTAGCCTCTAGTGTCTTCGGTGAGCTCTCATGGTTTTAAGGAACATAAAGAGAAAAAAGGACCCAAAGTACAGTACTTAAAATATTTCCTATATTTATATATATACATGTAAAAAAATTAGAGAGTGAGAGAGTGGATTTAGTCTCGAGTAGTTGTGTATTAGCTGTACGTATATCCGTAGTTTTATGATGTTGCATGAGCTGGCAAGCGCTAAATCTCATTTTGCTTTTTTTAATGGTATTTATTATTGTCAATTAGGCAGAGGAATACTAATATAAAATTTAAATTTAAATTTGTTTTTATTTATGAAGTAAACTAATTAGTTCCAAATTAGATTGGGTTAAACCTTTTGTTTTAAAAAATAAGAAGTGATAAGATATAAATAGGATTTTTCTAGAAATAATAGTTAAAATCATTATCTTTATAAAATAAAAGAATCAAATAATTAATATTTTATTTATCAAATTACAAAAGTTTTCTGATTTTAGGTTAAGAATAAAAAATGATAAAATTTATATTTAATTTTAGATTAAAAATTTTCAATTAATATATCTATTAATTTGAGGTCAAATTGAATATATATTAGAGGACAAATAAATTAATGAGAGGAATGTGCTTTTTCTTTTTGCCACTCCCCTTTTTTTATGGCAATTAGTATAATGATTACATCTTTTTCCCTTCTTCTCCTTCTAAATTAGATAATCATTTCAAAATGTAAAAATATCCAATCTAATAACTATTTACAACATCATTAAGCTGAAAATTATTATTAGGTACTTTTCAAACATCCTTTTGTCTCCTCCTCTTGAGAGTGTACATTTCCTAAACATATTAAAAAATGGGAAGGCATACGATATTTTCCATGTAACGATAACTGCAGAAAAAAATTTAATTAATGAATTAAATTTTTATTCAAGTTTTAAATTTTATCTCAATCACTACTAATATGTACTGCTTTTCTCATTTATAATAATATATTTTTACTCAAATGAAATTTGCAACGGCCTTATAAGCTTACACGAAAAGGAAAGTTAGACCACATACAAGTCTAAGTAAGATTCTATTCTAAAACCAATTGACAATAGGTGGAGTAACCCACTAAATTTATATGTTGGTCTTCTTTATCTTCTTTTTCTAATATAGGACACTCACAAGTGGGTATTTTCAACATTCTCCCTCAAGTACAACTGGGATTGAACATCCAGTTATTACTTGAAAAAAATATAGCGGTAATCAAATCGGGCTGCTAGGACTAGACATCTAGAGGAACAATTGAGAAATTAATAATTCAGACCAAACCTGCTCTGATACTATTTAAAATTTGCAATTTGTAGGCCCATACGAGAAAGAAAGTTAGACCACACATAATTCCTTTCTTTTTCTAATATGGGACATTCACATGTACGTATTCTCAACACTTCCCCTCAAGTGTAACTGGGATTGGACATCTAGTTGTCACTTGAAACAAACACAATGGTAAC
>JANZLD010000003.1:66557303-66573954 GCA_026413575.1 Erythroxylum carthagenense
ATTTTTCGACTGTCCATCTAGAAGTCCAGTCCCAACGATCTGGTCCAGTTATCACTGCATATATTTTAAGCGACAACTGGATATCCAATCCCAGTTACACTTTAGGGGGAGTATTAGAGTATCTCATATTAACTAAACATGAAAATGTTAAAGGGTTTATAAGTGGTAAGGATCAACTATCCAAACAACAAGTTCTAGTTATTTGGACAATGGTTGACCCAAGCTCAATTCTTGTTAGTGGACTCTACATTTTACCCATATTAAAAAAAATTCAATACTTTTAACCTTAAATTTCTTGCCAAAAACATCCCTAGAACATTCTTATAACCTTTACACTTTATTTCAATCAATCTATATCATATAATCTCTCTAACATCAACATAATAATTAATTTTCACAAAATTTCATAAAGACCTCATAATCAATGTAAATCAAATTTATTCATCAAGAAGAAATTTTAGGGGCTAATATTTCTCAATATACTCACATTTATACACAATTATACCCGGAACGTCAATGAATACATGTACAATCATTTTTATGAGTAACGATTCAATATTCATGTGTATGTGTATGACATATTATACATAAGCATGAAAAATGCATTTCTAATCTCTCATTAATCACTCATATTTACTATTCCAGCCTCCCCGCTGATAATGGGATGTTACACTCGCAGTGTAGATCGTGCACAAGCACGATTGTGACAGTGAGAGTGTAGAGATGTATGACAGTTTTGGAACATCCTTTGCTCTTTTAGCCATAACTTCTTCTCTCGATCTCCGAATGACTTGAAAGTTGAACCACAAAATTCTCAAACATTTTTTCCTCTCCACCAAAATTTATGGCCATCTGAATTCATTAGGAAAGGATTGATTGATGAGTTTAAGATGAAAATGATTAAGGGTACTGGAATATTGTTAAATGGAGTGTTTTCACTAAATAGACATCGGTATTTTGGCCATATCTTGATCTATAGATATCCAAATGAGATGATTTTTTATTTAGATTAAACTAGAGACATATGGATACAAATTTCATGAAAATATTGGATCTTAATTCTATCTTTAAGAGCTCCAAAATCTGGCTTGAAGTTGAATACATAGTACTGTTATAGTTTGAGTACAATTTAAAATATTTTGTAGATAACTTGCTGATTATTGAACCAAATTGTGAGAACTTGGTGTCATTAGAAACTTAAGACATATGGGAACATTCGTTTAGAAGAAATCGATGCTTAACTACTTTATTTTCCTTGTCTTAATGACCATGAAAAATGAACCCGAAAATCTGTTTTTAGAAAAATCGGGAATGATCAATTGAGTTATGAACTTAGATTCAATTTGTTTTATTGAGGTGTAAACCTAAGTTCAAATTATACTTATGTCAGTTTTGATATATGAATGATCATGTGACGAGAATAATGAAAATATACCAGAGATTATCATTGAGCATGCATTGTACATAACCCATACATGCACATATGTGCATAAATAAGTACTTATAAAATTGTTCAAATTTGTGATATGTGTAAATGTATATTTCATGATATAGAAAAGCAATTTGAGCGTCCACATCCAGACGTTACCAGGATTTCGAAGCAATAGCTTTCTGGAGCAACCTGTGAGTAACCTAGACGATCTCACATAATTAATTGTTTGTTTTAAACTATGTTATGAATTATCTTATGAATGTGAATTTGATTGTGTTGATTCCAAACATTGAATGTCCTAGGCTTTTGATCTATAAATGAGATATTAGAAGTGTTTCTTGTATGTGAATTTGATGAAATAAATGATTCTAAACGTATATGTTGAATGTCGGACCAAAGTCTGAAGATAATTATGAACGTGAATGTGATGCATTTCATTACATGAATGCATGAATAGATAATGGCAGTTGTGACCTGAATAGCTACATAAAATGGGCCTAAAGCTTAGAATGTAATTAAGAGCCAAAGGCTCATTATGTATAATGAGTCATGTATCCCCAACGGATATGGAATAGTTATCAATGTGCCAAGTATTCGCAATAGATACGGGACAGTTATAGCCATTCAGTCACAACAACGTAATAATAAAAAATGAGTCTTATGAGCATTGCATATACATTTATTATGTATATTTGAATGATTGAAATGTATTGTTAACTTGTATTTGAATGAGAATGTGACAATTGTGAACAAAATGCTATGTGATACCACATGATGATAAATAAAATGATGTGAATTATATGATTATATGTATTGATGTATTATATGAATTGAGTGAACCATCGAGAATGGTTATCTCACTGAGTTCCCAAAATTCATCAAAATTGTAACGTTAAAATTTCAGGACAGAGAGAGGACAATAGTGACAAAGAGACTCTACAAGAAGCACAGTTCGTGTACTTTTGGATAAAAGAAATGACTCAAAAGTCGGTCAGCTGAGATTGAAGGATTAGATAGAAATTTTTGTATAATTCCTTATGTATGTAGTGTGTTTTGTGTTTAGTTTTGATAATGTACATATTTAGATGATTTCGTAAAATTACAATATATATATTCAATTTTTATGAAATAAAATGAGGAATTTGGTTTTAAAATATTAAGACATTTACTTATTAAATGATGATCCCATGATTAAGTTAGTGATGTGAGTGCTCTAACATGTCACTCTTGTGGGGGTACGTATTTGGATATCACTCAGGATGTCGAATACGAGTCTTGCAAGAGTGGGATGTTACATTTTGGTATTAGAGCATGGTTTGAAATCAATAGAGACAGATTAAGCATATAGACATGAAATATTATGAGAGATGTGGATAGTAACTGAAGTTATTGTTTATTATAGGTCATCCGACGTAGGTGATCAGAAGAGACAATCAGTTGATTTAGGATCAGCAAGATCCAATAGAGAGTCTTTTATACCACGACCTGAGGGAATGCCTCCTAGAATTCTCGAGAAAAGGAAAAGGAGGTATAATAAGTTGAGAAAGCAAGGGACTGTGGACTTTTACAGAAGTACAGATCCTACAGAGGCCGAGGGATAGCTAGAGAGAACAGAGAGGATCTTTAACCAAATAGACCGTGAGTCCGACGAGAAGTTCAACTATGCGGTTTCTTTATTGCAAGGCCCAAATTTCAATGGTAGAAAATTGTTCCAGACAGTACCACCAGGTCTTATAACTTGAAGTGGGGAGATTTTCTGAAAGTCTTCAGGAATAATTATATGCCCAAGGTCTACCTGGATAGAAAGATGAAGAAATTTCTAGATCTGAAGCAGGACAGAGTATCAGTGGTAGAGTATGAAATCAAGTTTAATGAACTGATGAGATATGCTACTACCTTGATTCCTATCGAAGAAAATAAGTGTAGGAGATTTGAAGATGGGCTGAACTTGGAGATCAGGACAAGGCTAGCAATCACCAACTTGAGCAGTTTCGTTGAGCTGAGAGCTGCTCGATCAAAATTGAACAACTATTGAGAGAGGGACAAGCAGAGTATAGGTAGGAATCACGAATGAAGAAGCCCTATGAATTTTAGGATAGTTCTAGCAGAAGGTTTAGTAAATGCCAAAATATTTCGACCACCGACTAGATTAAGACAGACGGAGTTTAGACTGAGGGGTAGTTTTATGCAGTTTGGCAGTGGAAAAGAAGTAGTAGCGAGTCAGTTACCCATTTGTGAGCACTATGGGAAGAAGCACAATGGTGAGTGCTGGAAACTAAAAGTTTATTATATCTTAAATGCGACTCTTTTGATTATTATATCAGAGATTATCCTGCCGTTATTCGAGTCCAGTCTCGTATGAGAGGGGGATCAGTGAGTGAAGCTACTGTCCAGCAGAGCCGGGCTAGTAGGCCTAGACAGAGAGGTCGTATTAGAGGCAAGTGAGCTCTAGGAGTTCTACTAGTAGGATTGAGGCGCGGAGCAACCAACCGTAGTCTCAGGCCAAAGTTTATGCCATGACCAAATAAGAGACTCAAGATTCTCCTGATGTTGTTGCAGGTGCATTACTTATTTTTGTTTTTGAAGCATTTCCATTGCGAGATCCTGGGTTTACGTATTCTTTTATCGCATCGCATTTGACATCTAGATTGCATTGTAATAGAGAGTTATTGAAGTATGAATTAAAGATGAGTACTCTGATTGGTAGTACTACAGTAATAAAAGAAGTCTGCAAGGAGTGCTTGATTAGAATTAATCAGGCAAAATTGGAGGCAAACTTGATCGTGCTACAGTTAAAGGAGATAAATATTATCCTAGGCATGGATTCACTCACTGTTCATCGGGCTACCATAAACTGCTATATTAAGGACATGATATTAGAATCTTCTAATCAGCCGAGAGCAATTTTTCGAGGTGTTAGTCAAGAAGTGCCAACTAGGTTGATTTTATTCATGAGTGCTTTGAGGTTGATACAAGAGGGATGTGAGATTTATCTGGCCCACGTTATTGATACTCAAGCTGAGCAAAATATACAGGACATTCCTGTTGTTAAGAAATTCCTATATGTATTTTCAGCCGAATTATTTAGTTTACCTCCAAATCAAGAAATAGAGTTTACGATCGATTTAATTCCGAGTGTTGCTCCTATATTTATTTCTCCATATAGGATGACATCTATAGAACTAAAGAAGTTGACGGCTCAATTACAATTATGTTTTTAATTAAAGTTTTTTAAAATTTAAAGATTAGAAAAAGTTTTTTATAATTTTAAAAATCAATTTTTTTAATGGATCTTGTGTTGACAAATTTTGTAAATTACAAGCACAAAAAGGAGTTTAATGTAGAACACGAGATCATATAACAATAAAGTGGCATATTTATAGAGAGAACTTAATGCTTGAAACAACACGGGGTAAAATTTTTATATCTTTTCTTTTTCCTCTTTCTCCACCTTAGGAGTAAGGATGTTTCAGTCGGGAAAGCCAAAGATAAACCACCTTACTATCCCACCTACAAGACTCCACAAATGAATTGCAAATACATGTAATCTGAGGAAAAAAAAAAAAAAAGAAGAAGCAGATTTCATTCATAGATTAAGGTTAGCAAACAGAAGCACCAACCATCCATAATTCTTCTCAAACTAATGTCTCTTTCAGATCGACAAAAGCCCGTTCACTCCAAGGGGAAGGGCGAATGGATACCCGAACTTCATGCTCTTCTGGTCCTGGATGATGCTTGGGTACAATGATTTCTAACATTGTTCCTGTCTCGTCACAGTATGCTTCGAGTTTAGCATCTTCTGGTATGCGGTTTGGAAGAGGAATTTCCCTTACAAAGTCCCCGGGAGGGCAGTGCTCCGGTGTTGGATCAGTTAGCTTAAATGTTCTATCATGTCTCTTAACAAATGGCATGCAGGCTGTACTTATACAAGATATCTTCACAATTCCATGTGTGTTAGTATTTCTCCAGGTTACCTTTACCCTGTGAAGATCGGCAAAGGGCAAGCTGACAATGATCAAGAATGCTTCGTCGTCTTCATATATTGTTTTTGCTGCCGTGACAGGTCCATATACATTCTTCATTACCCCACTGAACTCATTCAACCATGCTGGCTCAACCGGATGAAGATTCATATCGACTCTTTCACAATGCAAGTTATTCGGCAAGCATTCGTCATCAATTCCGTTAGCTAAATAGTCCTTCTTCCTTTTGTTGCAGCCAGGTGAAAGGTCAATGCTGTCACTGTTGCTATGATCTGATGACTGAGTAGAGAGGTTTAGACTGGTACCATTTAGCAACTTTCTCGGGTGACAATTTCCATTATTCTTCAACGTAAATTGGGAGCGTTCAAGCTCAAATTCTGTGTTTGGAAGGTTTCTCCATGAGCCAAAATCACTCGCTTCAAGAGGAATGGTGAAATTTATATCTCGGCCAGTAAGCTCCATCCATTTCTTCCGCTCTTCCTCATCTAGACTCATGAGATTGGGAGATCGAACAATTTCTATTCCATGAACACATTGAGGATTAGACAGACCCCGATAATGCTTCCGCTGCATCCTATGAGATCGGACAAAGCCTTTGTCAGCACTAAATGGAAAAGGGCGCTCCCCTTGTCGAGAATGGCCATTCATGTAACTCCTCAGTTGCATCTTACCCAACGCATTCTCAGGCCTTACCTTGAAAACCCACATGTACATATTCTCCATGTCATGCTGTACCAAGAACGAATCAAGCTGCAAATCTGATTTATCATATCCGGATACACCATTGCTGTCCCTGATTATCTTGCCTTTTGATTTCTCATTCACAACAGGCTTAAAATAGAAGCTAAAAAAGAACCAGGCGCCCCAAACACTATCAAGTCGCTTTGAACATTTCTTAGCAACTTTTGGGATATTAACAACTGTCTCAGCCTCGTAACTTTGAGGCCCAAGACCAGCATCAAAAATGTCGCACGGTTCATTCCATGTCAGTGGAGGAGGTGGACTAGGTTCAGATGAGAGAGGGAGGTTGATATCAGGTGGCCGAGATAGAATAACTGAACGATTTATTTCCCTCTCTAATTCATCGTGTGTGAGGGCACCCGAATCCATCGACAAAAGTGTAGATGGATGATAATTCTCAATTGACAAAGTTGTCAAGAGAGCTTCCCCCATGATTGCTTTCTTTTACTCTCCTTCACTTTCGTTGGTAATGAATCTTTAATTTGCGATCATTCCACTGCTACAAGAAACCCACTGACATCTTACTGAAGAAAGTAGACACTCCTTCTCAATCAATCAACAAAACCAAATAAGCAACTCATAAATATCTTCATGATTCAAAAGCCCAAAACTTCCAACCACAACAACTTCACAAGATTCATGAAACAAATTCAGAAGAAAGCAAATAGTGACACCAATATCATCAAAGCATCAACTACCTGAAATTAACAAAACAAAACAACATCAGTAACTTATTCAAAGACCTGCCGGTTTTATGACCAAACCTTGATACTAACAGCTCAACTTACAATCTGCAAGCTCGCAAGAAATCACAAAGAGAGAAACAATATCGACCTCATAGTTCAATTGCCGACAAAACCCAGAAGAAAACATCCATCGGAAGTGACTTTCGATTCCCTTGTTAAAGTTTCAATGATATTAAAGCAATGACATGATTAGTAGATTACCAAATCCATAAGGTTTAACATAAGTCCAAAGTGGAAATTTTCAAATTCTAAATGATACCTAATTCAATAAGCTCTCCTAAGATTGAAATTACCATTTCTAGATATCCATGTACACCTTCCCTGCAGCAAACAAACAGCATACAAGCTGAAAACAAAAAGGAAGGAAAAAAAGAAGCAAAAACATCGACAACCCTAAGAATCTATAGATTTCTCCGATAGTGGCAGATAAAAGGTATATTCAAAGCGATCAAAATCCACCAGTAATAGAACCCTAACCCCAAAAAAGGCAAATTTATGAGGGAAAAAAAAAAGACAAACCTTAAGAGATTCGAATTTCACCCAAAAAGAGCCTCGTCAAATCCCATCCAAAACAGAGACACTAGCATTTCGATCCCCATTTTAAGAGAGAGAGAGGGGGCTAACAGAGTGACCGAAAGATAGAACGGAGTTCGTTAACGCCGTCGCTTCTCAATTATTGACGCCGTTAAGTGACGGTGACGGAGACGTGGTCAAAAGAGACATCTCGCTTTGGAATGAGAGTTCGGTGGGGACTGACGATATAAAATAATGTGAATTGTGACACATTGGACCTCTCCCCCTAAAAGTCTCTCCATAACAGCCAAACGCACCGTTTCAAGAGAAATTAAATTATATCTTTACTCCAATAAAATAAAATAAAATATGCCTATTTATAATCAGTCAGTATGATAATTAGTTGACCTTATGCCTCGTAAAAAATCCGTTGATCTTATACCACGTATATTTGCATAACAATAATAGTATTTTCTTTTTATACGATAGGCGACTTATCATCGTAATAATTACATATGAATAAATTATAAATTATAAAGATAACAAATTACAAATTAAGAGTACGATCGTGTGTTGTTGAACTTCCTTAGATCTTACGTATTAGTGAAATTTTTACTGAATGTTGTTATTATTGTTATTGTTGAAAAATAATAAATAATAAATTAACAATTTTTTAAAAATTATGTTTTCAAAATTTTGAAAATCAAATCATTTAATTCAAAAAAATTGTCTATTTTGTTGATATAATTAATTTTAAAGAATTATATGATATCTTTTTTAATGACTTTTTAATATCAAACAAGTAATTGTATTTTAAATATATAACTGTTAATATCTTTGTTAAATAAATTTCAAATTTTATGTTAACTAGAATTGGGAGTTATATAATCCTTTTAAATATTAATTTTGACGTGTTAGGTTAGTTATATTAAAAAATACAATACTAGTAATTATTAATAAACATGACATTTTAAATTAAGTTGTCTAATTTTAAAAAGTTTTAAAAGATTAGATATTAAATTTAAAAAATTTATTAGTTAATAATTTACAAATAATTTATATTAAAAATAAACTATTTGATAAATAAAATTTTCAAAATTAATTTATAAACTTTATAAATTCTTTAAAAAAATTTAAAAAAAATCTTGAGACTCGAAAAACTTAAAATTTCAATAATTAAAATTTTTTCAACTTCAAAAAAATAATTAAATTTTTTTAGAAACTCACTCTAATCACTGATCGATGGCCCGTTATAATTATGAATACTAATGTAATACTGACGTATCAAGTACTACATAAAGTGTGCAACTTAATTTATATTACAACCATAGTCGTAGAGTATAATTAATTGAGCTATTGTGAGTTGGAACCGTATGTAGTGTGCATTATTCCAAACTTTAAGCTTCTATATAGTCGTTTCTGGGCAACATTTGGGGTAGGTTATACTTGAAAAGTTGGTCAAAATGTACTCTATACAATTTTATTTAACATTAACTTATCTCATAATGTCATTAAGTTATTTAGACATTATCTAAGGACGTACCAAGTGCTTGTTAAATATGTTTATTCAAATTCTCCTCTTTCAAGGGCACTATGAACCATTTTAAGAGTGTTTTTTAAATTAAAGATAAGTGAATAGATATTTTTATAATAAAAAGTTATAATCATTATTTTTAAATAACTCGTAAATCATATATTTTAAATAAATAATTACTTTTCTTAAAAAGAATAAATAATTACTTTTAAAGATAGTGCTTGGTCATTTAAAGGAGCGAGATTCTCTATCCAATACTATTTAATAATTTATTTAATATTTAAATTACTTTAAGCATTAGACAGAATTGAAGAATCTTTAAACTCATGTTTAATGGTAAAACTCCTTTTGAAGGCTCTTTGTCCCTTATCTTCTGGGGTTAGGTGATAAGTTATTCGTTATGGTGATAGTCCAATGTGTTAAAGGCTGAAAAGCAAGAACCTGACAACGACTTGTTCCTACAACTTTCGTGCAAAAGCCAATTTAGATTTGAATAGACACAAATGAAGCAATTTTTTTATGATAATAAGTTTCTTAATTAATTAAATTAGTAATTGTATAAAAATAATAATTTAATTAATATTTATATTTTCTGCATTTTTATTTTTGATAATAAAATTTAAATAATTTACAACCTTTTTAATTTGCAAGTTCTTAATTTGAAGAGTTTCTTATAAAAAATTATGGTTAAATACACTATAGTTTGTTACGGTGTGATATTTTTATTTTAGTTCCCATATGTTAAAAATTATTACTTATATTATTATCTAGTTATGATACAATTTCATGTATTATATTTCGTTAATTCTGCATTTATTTCTTTTTACTCAAATTAATATACAATTAAAAATTTAAAGTTTTAATACAATATTGTTTTAAATTATAAATAAATAATATTTATTAAAATATAATAAAATGAATTTATATAATTAAACAATATTGCAAATATTATATTAAAAACTTATCCTACTAACCGAACGCACTCTAGCGTCAAATGAAACAACTGTTGAAACTTAGAAGCTGATCTCATTCACGTAACAATTGACCTCATCTTTTCATATTCGAGATCGCATTCCAATATAAATTTGGAAGAGACACTAACTTATAGCAGCTATTGGGTTTGTTAAAGGACAACTAATAAAAAAAGTAATAATTTATAACAATAATTTATTTTATTATATATTAAATAAATTTTTAATATATATAATAATTTGTTAATTATTTATTTACTTATAGGGTCTAGGAAACTTATATTAAAAAAGGGTCTATAAGTACTGTCCCAGATAGTACCCTGGTTGCTTCAATTCAGTACCTTTCTGATGGAGATCTTATCTGTTCCATGTGGCCAATTCTAAACGACTAAAGTGATAAGTGTTTGAGATCACAAACTCGTCAATAATTAAAAGGTGTGTAATTCAATATTCTTTCGTTTAGCTTTATAATTGATGTCAGGCTTGAAAAGCAACAACCTAAAAGTTGCATTCCATCCGAGTCCCACCGAGATGTGATTTAACGTTTTGAAGTCAATTAAAGTTTGGTGGGAAAGAAATAGATTCACTTTGTTTAAGGAATTTGTTAACATTGATTTGTAGCTTAATTTAAAGTTATTGATTCATTAAATAATTTTTCTAAAAAAACAATTTGTTTTAAAAAATTTATAAATAAAAAATATAATTAATAAATATTTGACAAAATTTATAAAAATACAACACCATCTTTAGAAAACTTTGCAAAAAAAAAGAATATCGTACAAAATGTTAGAGAAGATAATAGATTGATTCATGGATTCATATTTAGGTGTTTTCAATTGATCGATCCACGAGTTAAATCTAAGTTCAGACTGACTCGAGACGTAATTATTACAAGCTAATCAAGCTTTTGATAAACCTGAATTTAGGTAGTTCAAATCAAGATGCAATTAAATAAAGATATTTTATAATTTTTTAAATATTTTTTAAAAAATTGACAGGCTAACCTAGAGACTAACTTATTGTCATCCTTACAAATTATTAGGCTTATTGTCAAAAAAAATAAAGTGAAATTATTAGCCTTATATTGAATAATATTGGTAATATTTTGGGCAATAAAAATGAATATCATGAGAGTTTTTAAAAACATGAAATTCAAAAAGTGAATTTTATAATTTCTATGTGAGGATCAGAGACCCCACATGGCTTATATAATAGCTTTAGAAGAGACAATGGAGCTCTATAATCAGCTATATTGAAGAATTGCAACTTGCTTGATATTTCCCCAACCCCAAGTGGGTATAGTGTTTACAATTTAAGAATTCACATGGCCAATAACTTATTGCGTGCTTCCTTAGATAACACCCTCGTCACCAAATAGTTTAGTTGCCTTATCATTTTGAAACTTTTTGGTAGATGAAACCTCAATTATTAAAATAACAACATGTTTCAATTAAAGTGGAAAAGATATGATTGGATCTTTAAGGCGGTGGTTAAAATGGTAAATTGCAACGTTTTATATACATTACTGATAAGATGATAATGAATTTAATCAAGTTGACACTTGTATAATTCACTACAATTGATTCTTTTATTCGCGGATTGAAAACTCAAATGTAGTGATTAAAAAATTTAGCTATTCATCTTATTCGATTATAAAATTTTAAAAATAATTGACTTTTTGGTTCAGAATTTTATTTTTCGATTCGATTATTTTAATAATTTTTATTGTTAAAAACTGATCAATTGATTTTATAAGCTAATTAATTTTTATAAAAATTAATTAATTAATTAATTATTATTAAATAATCTCTTTTTTTAATTAAATTTTAAGTTTATTAAAATGACAATCTTTTTTTAATTAAATTTTAAATTAGTTGAAATGACAGTTTCTTTAATCATTAGTTAATATATTAAAGAGTTTGTAGGTCAAAGTAATATCTTTTTAGGAAATGAGCAATGGTTCATTTCTTAAGTTCCAATCTAACACAAAATTTAATTAATTTAAGGTTAATTACAAAAAAAATCAATTTTTGGTCAAAATTTTAATTATAGCCCAAATTTTAAAAAACAGTAATAAAATGCCTAAATTTTCAATTATAGTTCAAATTTCAAAAAGTGACAATAAAATACTCAAACTTTCAATTTTTTCAATTATAATTCGACATTACATGTTGTTCTCCTTCAGCCCTCAACCGTTTGTTTTATATTTACTCTTCTGACACCCCCAAACTACAATCGCATTATAACGTATTGCACTAGTAAGCTTTTCATTTTTGGCTCGTTCTCTTGATGCTATTAGTGTGAGAGTGTCAATGCTGCATAATTTAAAAATCAAAAGGTAAGAGTGTCGAGAAAGCAAACTGAAAACGAAGGAAAAAACTGAAATCAAAATGTAAGATTATCAGAGCTGCTTAATCTAGCTTAGGTCATATTTAAACAACGACGTCGTTTTAATTATGTGATTAAACGATATCGTTTTTATTAATATTTATTTGTTGTATTAATTTTGGCTGACGTGTATTAATAGTTAAAGTTTCTGAAACATGTGGTAAGTCACGTTAGTAAACTTAATAGAAACATTAACATCGGGTTGGAATTGAATAAAAAATTGAAAATTTGAACATTTTATTGCTATTTTTTGAAGTTCAGGCTAAAATTTTAAAAAATTAAAAATTTGAGTATTTAATTATTAACTTTTTAAGTTCGGGCTATAATTGAAAAGTTGACAAAAGTTTAGGTATTTTGGTAGTTAACCCTTAATTTAAATCTAATTAATTAATTTTGAAACAAATCAATCCAAATTTACTCATCTTTATCCACCAATTTAAGTATTTTAATTTTAAATCATAATTGGAGAATGACAACGGAGAGCATAATTATGATGAGTTTGTAAATATCAATTAAAATGACTTATAGATTATTGTTTATGCTTTAAAGATTATCCAATACACAATAGGTCTTATGAATTTTAATGTTATAAATAAAATCATGGCATGGATCAACCTTCTCTTTATGGCTTGGTCCTGGGTTATTCCTAAAAGGAAAGCCCATTAATAATCTTCGTAGTACTTAGTAGGTATGAACTTCAATTTTTTTTTTTTTTGTATAAATGAAAAAAAACTAGAAACACACCCTAACTAACGCAGTGATCTACGATACATAATTCCGTGTTGATCCCGATGCATATATGACATAACAAGAGTCGGTGCCTCCTGAAGAATTCGGAGGCCTTGGCTAGAAAGAGCAGCGATAGAAGCTAGACTATTTACGCACTGGTTCTCTTCTCGATACACTCGCTGAATCTTCACCTTCCACGTACAATGGAGACAGTCGCAGATACTTGTCATTAAAAAAGAATACTCAATTGTTGGAATAAACGAAAAGGAAAGAATATTGATCAACTCCAAGGTAAATAAACGTTAAAATGATAAATGCAAATGAACATTATGCTACTTTAATACAAAATAATCTTAGTTTAATAGTGATATTATAGGACCTTACATTTTTAATCAATATTCATTGAAGTTATTATAACGGGTAAAAGTTCAAACCTCTCTAATGGCTTTGTCCGTTTTAAAAGATTTGTTATTTTAAATTTTTATAAAAATAATTTGTAATATTGTAAAATTTTTAAATAGATTTTTAGTCAAATAATTTTAACAAAATTATAATAAAAGCAGTTAAGAGTTAAGAGTAATTATACAAGTCCCTGTGATAATTTCGATCAAAATAATTATAAAATATTTAATAAGTTATTATTTTTAAATTAAAAAATTGCAAATTAATTTAAAACATTAAGAGTGTATTTTTACATAAAAATTTCGTATCTCCATCTTATTTTAATTCAAACGATAATATTAAAGAAATAGTTTTAAGATCTGAAATTAGTAAATATGAATAATCATCAAAATTATATAATTTTTATAAAATTTTTACATAATAATCATTTAATACTTATTTTCTTAGATATAAGAAGGATAAACTAAACTATTGCAAATTCGACTAAACTAATCATTGAAGAACTTTGACTAATTTCTTACGACTTGGACAAGCTTACTAGGATGCGAAAGGCAGGCCAAAAGCCGACCCCACAATTAACTAAGAATCAAGCAATTCGGACATAGCTCAGCACATGATGAGTACACCAACGACGAAACCATCTTGACACTTTACGTGACTTGTCTCGGCAGAAAAAATCGACGACAAATCTCCAATAACAACACCAATCTTGTTCTTATCGCCTCCTTATCGATTTAGTTACGTACCCTTTTAAAGACAACCTGCGACATGTTAGGCTGCACCTTAGCTAATTACCAACAATGTCAAGCAATGGTGACGATCTCAAATCCAAGCTCCTCGTTCTCTTACTCGGTGTTGGATTGGCAGCTATGATGATCACCGTCTACCGCTGTGTAATTCTGGGTCGCAACCGTTACCGGACGGTGACCCTCCCGCCGCCTTCGGGACAAAATGACACCACGCACATGGCGGAAACTCCGAGCAGCGCCGAGATGTCGACGGCGCAGTTGATTCCGGCATATAAATACCAGAAAGGAAAGGACTTGATCGGAGACGAAGTGGGCACATGTGCGATATGTTTGTGTGAGTTTGAGGAAGGTGAAGAATTACGTATGTTGCCGGAGTGCTTACACTCGTACCATGTGGCCTGCATCGACATGTGGCTACACTCTCACACTAGTTGTCCTATATGTAGGAATGATGCTATGTCAACTCCACAAAGCTTGGAGCATATAATTGAGTTCGATTCTCAACGACGTGGTTCGGAGACGTACAGAGATGTGGGTATGTTGCAGAATGTTATCGTACATTCGAGGACGATGTGATGAGAACAAAAGAACTTGCTAAAATGGCCGTCTTTTTTTGTCTGATCTCCGACAACTTCCATAGCCTTCGAAATTTCAGGTGATAATGACACGTTCTCTTTCTATGTCCAATTTGTTTGAGAAATGGTAGGATTAGTACATACGAGATAGAGACATGTTTGTTGAGACGGTCTTTGAAGTTAGTGGACACAGCATAGGCAAAAGACCTAGGTAGAGAGATGAAGTTCGTGTAAATAGCCGATGAGCCTTGAAAATTGAATCGTTATATTCACTATTGATCGAGTGCAATGGAGTCTAAAAGATTTGCTTCAAGGGAGTGAAACTTGGATTTACCCTTGTTGTTTCTCATGTCTATATATGATAAAAAATGTTCATATTCAACCCAAATCAACGATTGATTAAATTTTAGACTAAATCCATATTTAATTAAAAAATTTGAGTCCAGAAATTGATTTAAACTTATTTAAAGTGGTGAAATGTAAGTTCTAGGTATGTGTTCCACATTGTTTGGAAGTATCGTTTGACAGTATTGTGCAACCGAATTGGTTGATTGGAGTTGCATGATGGAATGTGGATCTTTGGTCAATTTGTGAATGCTTCAAAGAGACGCAAACATTCTTGGAGTAATGGCGGGATTACTATACGCAAGATATGTTGATTTTAGTTTCATCCACCTTAAGAAATGCTTGTAAACATAGGCAACTAGACAAATACTTGTATTAATAGCTAATAAGCAATTGTGATGTAATGACATAGACCCAATTATATATGATCATCACTTGATGGCCATTGATGATGATGATAATAATTATTTTATTTTATTTTATTAAAATAATTTTTTTATTACAATAGTGATAATTATTAGATAATAACCACCAAAGTATTTTCTTAATAAATTGGATATACCATTAACATTGGTGTTCCACATTGTTTGAAAGTACCAATTTGACACTAATGTTTAATGAAAAACATGAATATTAGAGAAGCATTGGCTTTTTATTACGAGAGGATATAGTAATAGGAATGTGTCTAGAAAGGTTAATTAATTTGCTTACAATTTTAGTAAAATAAAAGGAAAAAAGAAATGAACTTATATTCCATTTTATGGGCCACAAGTCTTCACCATAGGCCCAATATCGAAGACCACTTTGGTTTTCTCCTTCAAGACACGAGCCCTTTTTGAAAGAGCCCCTCACCTACAAGTCTTGTGGGGTTGGACTCAAAATTCTTCCTTTGAAACTGAAATAGAGAGTCCAGAAAGCTTAATTTGGTGGTTTAACTAAAAAATAATTACTTTAATGCACACCCTAAAGGTAATTTTTTAAAAAAAGTATTAAATATATTGATTTAATTTTTTATTCAATTCTCATAATTTAAAAATGATCACTTAATTTTATAATATTATTTAAAAAAGTCAAATAAATGTCTAATGCGATTAGTCCTTAAAAAAATACTGCAATAATTAATCTATCAAGCTTTTTCGTAATAATGAACGCCGATTGTTACAAGTTGCTAGACCGTATCTCTCTTTAAATGGAAGCTCATAATCATTTCAACGAAGACATGTGAATTGGCAAGACCTTTTCTCCATTTAAAGCAAACACACCGAGCACTAAACCTAAAGAGCAAACCACAAAATCGTGAACTGTCATGTCCGTGAATTAAAGGATTACACATTCAAAATTCTCTTGTAGTTTAATTAATTTTAGCATTTTAAATTTTTTAAAAAATTTATAAAAATAATAAAATATACATAATATAAACATCACACATAAAGTAAGGGGGTGTTTGTTTCTGTTTTTATTTTTGATTTTCTGTTTTTGTTTTCAAATTCGGTAAAAAATCTTGTTTGTTTGAGTTTTTAGTTTTTGTTTTTGGTTTTGGTTT
>JANZLD010000003.1:66578471-66589029 GCA_026413575.1 Erythroxylum carthagenense
CTAGAGGAAGAAGTTTATATGAAACAACCGGAAGGATTCTCCTCTAGTGATGGTGAGCATTTGGTGTGTAAGCTTAACAAACCTCCCGTCAATGGTATTTGAAATTCCATGATATCATCTCTTTATATAGTTTTGAAGAAAATATCATAGATCAATGCATAAATCTGAAAGTCAGTGTGAGTAAAACTTGTTTCTTTGTTCTATATGTGGATGATATTTTACTCACCACAAATGACAAAGGTTTGTTATATGAGGTGAAGCAGTTCCTTTCTAAGAATTTTGATATGAAGGATATAGGTGAGGCATTTTATGTCATTGGCATTAAGATCCACAGGGACAGATCTCAATACATTTTAGGTCTATCCCAAGAAACCTATATCAATAAGATCTTAGAATGATTTCGGATGAAAGATTGTGAAGGGTGATAGGTTCAACATGAACCAGTGCCCAAAAAATGAGTTTGAAAGGGAACAAATAAAAAATATTCCATATGATTCTGCAATAGGGAGCCTAATGTATGCTCAGGTTTGTACAAGACCTGACATTGCATTTGTTATTGGAATGTTGAGAAGATATCAGAGTAACCTAGGTATAGATCACTGGAGAGCTGCCAAAAAGGTGATAAGGTACCTTTAAAGAACAAAAGATTACATGCTTATGTATAGACGAACTGAAAATCCCGAAGTAGTTGACTACTCAGATTCAGACTTTGTTGGTTGTATTGATTCACGAAAATCAACATCATAATATTTATTTATGTTTGCCAGTAGAGCCATATCTTGGAGGAGTTCAAAGTAGACTTTGACTGTTACTTCTACAGTGGAGGCTGAGTTCGCTTTTTATTTTGAGGCTACATCATATGGTATATGGTTGAAGAGTTTTATATCTGAATTTAGAATTGTAGATTCTATTTCTAAGCCATTAAGAATGCACTGTGACAATTCAACTGCAGTTTTCTTGGCCAGAAAAAACAAGAGTGTTAGTCTAAGTAAAAACATTGACATTAAGTATTTGGCCATTAGGGAACGTGTCAACGAGAATAAAGTGATCATTCATCACATTCGCACTGAATTAATGATTG
Source organism: Erythroxylum carthagenense (assembly GCA_026413575.1). Classification (NCBI taxonomy): domain Eukaryota; kingdom Viridiplantae; phylum Streptophyta; class Magnoliopsida; order Malpighiales; family Erythroxylaceae; genus Erythroxylum; species Erythroxylum carthagenense. The sequence goes on from JANZLD010000003.1 coordinate 66,579,553, forward strand.
CCGATCCTTTAACAAAAGGCATGCTGCCAAAGAGTTTTAAGGATCATGTTGCTAGAATGGGACTTGGTTCCAATATGTGATTTATGATTGTACTTTCATGAAACTCTTAATTAATTAGTTGTTTTTTCTCATTCTAATGTATATATTTTATTTTTTAGAATTACAACTTTTATGGACCTAGAATAAACATAGAGGTTTATTCATTTAGTTACAGTGGCATAAGAAATAAAGATATATCGTGATACATGGAAGATAATACTCACATTTAGAGGACTTATCGCCATGATTTGTATATTCGGTTTCTTTAATTAAGTGGAGGTTTATCACTTTTAGATTACATTTATAACCCAAATGGGAGACTGTTATCTGTTAGTTTCATTTCTTATGGGTCGTGTCTGTTTCTTTTGAAAAGTCATGCCCTTCTACTTGAACCATCATGTCCTTCTGTTGTTTTGATGGAAGACAACAGGGCATATAAAGAGGTTGGATCCTTAGGCTTAGCAATGATTTTGCATACACCATCATTACATATGTTAAAAGTTTGGAAGAGCCTTCTTATATTTATTTGAGATCTCTCAGCATCAATAGCAGGAGATACGTAATATCATTCCGCATTTTCATTTTTCTATAATAGACATATATATGGATTATTATCAAGTCTAACAAGGACTATTCATGTCAAGAGGTTGAAGAATTGAGGGGTGATAGAGAGAGGATAAGATTTATATATTTACAAATAAGAAAAGAAACAAATAATTTTCTTATTACATTTGGCAACAAATTAAGATTAGAATTAATCTAATTTTTTAAAAATGTGGTCTTTCTCAAGCTCAAATTTTGATTAACTCAAGTTTAATTTATTAATTTTAGATTGAGGTTAGACTAAAATTGCAAATTCAGGAGCCATCATATCCACCGAAAGAAAAGCTTATGCCCCACAAACCTTCAAAGCCCCTTTGCACCTCTTAACCTTCCCATCCGCTTTTGTAAAGTGACAGAGAACCATCACATGAACTGTCCCAGTCGTTAAGTTGATTAAAGATTGGGCAGTACACAAACAGCAGGACTGGTGGGCTTAACAACATTTCGACATCCATGTCTTGTCATAGAAGATGCACGTCCAGACCCATCCCACAAGTAGTTTTTGTCTAGGTGCAGACATGGCTTTGTACTAATCTTGGTCCCCTAAACGAAACTACTGGGTTTTCTCGTAAGCCCATCTGACGCTGGGTTTTAAGGCCTAAACGGAACACTCGTGCACTCGCATGTTCTGCGAAAACCCACCGTTGACAATCCTTTTTCAGCGCGAAACAAGCACCTGATTTTGAAAGAGTAATTTCATCGAACAGTTGGCGTGCAATAGTCGCAGAACTTTCAAAGTCATGAAAGGGAAAAAAGCCACAATCTTGACGCTTGCCGAGAAGTGCAAGGTCTTTGTCTTTTGTTTCTGATTACCATAATCATCGTCTACTTTTATCTGCTTAACATTAGCTTCTTATTGTAGAATATACTGGCCTCAAATTGGCAAGCTCAACTTAATACCATTAAAGCTGATGCCAAGGGAAGGTATGGTTTTTTTGTTTTTGTTTTGTCTGTTCACTAATCATAAAGCTCAGAGCTTCACATGATTATGATTATCTGCAGATTATTTCATGGTGGGTGTTTATAAGTTTAGAGTTTATTATACGTTGAAATGGTTTTTTTTCCCCCACCTTCTGAATATGCATTTCTGCTTACTGGGTAAGCTGCATTCTGAGTTTTTGTTGTTTGTTTTTCTTAGCAAGGAGGAGATATACACTTCAAAAGTTAAGTACATGCTCAAGAAGGGAAGACCCTATATCTGGGTGCCTGAAAATGACATGCATAATATGGTACATTTACTGGATACTTATGCATAATATGGTACAGTTACTGGATACTTTATTGAATTATAAACTTCTACCTTGTGTTTATGCATGTCAGTTCCTGTCAATGTATTAGATGTCAATCGCCTTGTTGGTCTGTGAACATTGAAGACTGGCTTGAGAACAATTGGTGTTGGAATAATCTGATGATGATGCCTAAACCTTTTCTGTATTTTCCCTTTTTCTTGTAGAACATGATAATTGATGAACGTGGTTCTTTTGCTGTTGCCACTCCTTTCCCGGGACCTCTGGCAAAATTACTGAAATCAACAAAAAAGGTTCGGTTGAATTTGAACAGCACTCCTCTGGTTACCTACCATTTCTTTGCTCTTCTGACCCTCCACAATGTATCCTGAAAGTGCTTACTTGTATAACCTTAAGATTGTTTCATATTACTAGGTATGATTTAGGAAGTAATGGTTTTGTGGGAGTATTGGATATACAACTTAAAGATCTGATATGGCTATTGTTACACTGCAGTTACCAGCTAGGATTGCTCTAATGGGAGATGTTGTGCCTCTTAAAGATGATAAGGTTTGGCCATCTAACCATTATCATAAAGTTTTGTGTCAGGCTAGGAGTTTCCACTGCATGCTTCGATACTTTAATTGGTCAATAATTTTCATACTGTACTTTCAGCCTGACTTGTTGGCTGTAGACGGCTTTACATAGACCTCACCATGGAACTGTAATATAATAATGAATCTTCATTTTACAACTCTTATCATGATTTAGCCGATTACACACCACGATTTAATTACAACCAGCTACTCTAGTTGCTTGGATTATAATACTTGTGTCTTGCAAAAAGAATCTAGAAAAACAGTTCACATTATTTGTTGTTCTCTTATAGGCTCAGCTGATTGCAAATAATGTCAAAGAGATTATCCTGTCTGAAGAAAGAATGATTAATGAATCCTCTTACAAAGTTTCTGGAGTGCTATCTTCTTCTGATCTTGCAACATCACGAAGTGCAAACCTTAAACAACTACTTGATGGGGGTCAAAGATTCAATATTTATAGGCTTACCCCAAGGTAGATCTCTCAGTTGCTTTACTGTTTACTTAACGTAGCAAGAAGCTTGCGTAATTTAATATGTTGCTGCTAATGCAACTGGTAAAGTTTTGTGTGATATCTGAGACTGGATTGAGACCAGGATGTCCCCGCTTGTCATCAAGCAGTGCATAACTAATTAAACTTTGATTAATATACCGTGCTTATGTATGAAAATAAGGATAATATTGAATGGAAAACCAAGCCAACAGGTTGATGATTCCAATTTATTGTACAGTTCTTGCATGTTTATTGATGGTCATGGAGATACTCATGAAGTGGATATGGAAGATTTTGAAACATCAAAAGCAGATCCATTGGGTGAGACCTCTGTTTCCGTCACTTGTGCCAAGATAGAATCTGTTACTTAAGTAAATTGACATGTATTTAATGATTAAACAAGATCTTTAACTTCTTGTTGGGTGCAGCTTCATTTTCTGCCAAGCTAATTGATGGCATCAATCGAAGTGAAGCAAGGCGCCGAGCCCTCATGCTGTTTTGTTTGGTGTATTTGAATGTGAATGCAAGGGTAAGATTTTCTGTCATATACATTTCAATGGATGAGCATTATCAGCTTTTGTATTGCATGCCATTAAGAGACTAAATTATGCTCTTAACTTTTATGTCATATGGATCAGTGTTTCTCCTGGATGTAGTTATGTATGTCTGTTGGTTTTAATTACATAAGATAAACTTTTTTCTTGAGCTCATCAAACTCGAGGTTATTATCACCATGCTCTGATGTATCATTGGAATGATGGGGTCAAAATTCATAGCTTGCAGGTTTTTGTTTTAATCCCAGATATTTCACTGCTTCTTAGAGTCCAAAAAAATAAAATCTTAAATGCTAATCAATTGTGTTAAGTATGCATGTGAAACCATCTGCTACTACTGTTGTGGTATCTCAAAACTTTTCTTCTTTGTTGTGCAATGTTCTGCAGGATGCATACTTGCTAGCTGTGGATCGTAAGGGATTCGATGTGCTTGGAAAGGTTCCAAGACAAACAGTGAAGGATGGGGTTGGTGAATTCCAGTGGAAAGAGTACAGGTTTGCCTTCAAGGAGGAAGCACAAGATGTCGAAACATTCTGTGGTCGTCTCATGGAGATGGAAGAAGAGGTTGTTGCCAAAGTTTCAAGTTCTAGTGGTTTGATTTAAGCAATACATTTGATCAACCTCCTCTGGAACATCAGAATTAGCCAAACATCACCAATGTAAAGTTTTTGCCAAACTGGGCTAAAGTTTTCTGTAAATGCCTAAAATGCTATTTGGTATTCTATTTGTGTTGGTGCATGCTTACTGTTTCTCTTCATTTAAGAAGAAAAAGCCGATAGAAACACAAGTTCATGACACATTTGTCAGGTTATATGAACTGAGCCATAAAATATAGCAACAGGCAATGGGAATGAAACATAAATGAGACGTACGGATGAAATTGGACTGTGAAGGAACATTTGGGCAAAAATTTTCAGCCTTTCCATGGCAAATGTTGTCCGTGACTAGAGGCTAACTAGAGAGGAAAATGAAACATTTATCATAAAGTCGAAAATAGCTAATGAACTACAAAATTTTTCATCGGATCATGCCGCAACCAGCTTTAAGTTTCTTTCACAAAAGAGAACCACCTTGGCTTTTAATCAACTTCCTCGATTTTAGGACCTGAGGCACCGCCACCAGCTGGAGGAGCACCGTCAGGGCCGCCACTGCCAGCATCAGCACCCCCACCTTGATACATCTTGGCAATAATGGGGTTGCATATGCCCTCCAGTTCCTTCATTTTATCCTCGAATTCGTCTACTTCTGCAAGCTGATTGCTGTCCAGCCACTGAATGGCTTGATCGATTGCGTCTTCAATCGTTTTCTTGTCAGCCGCAGGAAGTTTTGAACCAATCTTCTCATCTTTGATTGTATTTCTCATGTTGTAGGCATAGTTCTCTAAAGCATTCTTTGCCTCCACCTTCTTCTTGTGCTCTTCATCTTCAGACTTGTACTTCTCCGCCTCCTGCACCATCTTCTCAATCTCTTCTTTGGACAGCCTACCTTTATCATTGGTGATTGTGATCTTGCTTTTCTGACCGGTCGTCTTGTCCTCAGCTGACACATTCAAGATGCCATTTGCATCGATATCAAAGCACACGGTGATCTGAGGCACACCCCTAGGTGCTGGAGGAATACCAGAGAGTTCAAATTTTCCAAGTAAATTATTGTCCCTTGTTCTTGTTCTCTCACCCTCATAAACCTGTATCAAAACACCAGGTTGATTGTCTGAGTAGGTGGAGAAAACTTGCTCCTTCTTGGTAGGAATGGTTGTGTTCCTCGGGATCAAAACGGTCATGACACCACCGGCAGTTTCTAATCCAAGTGACAGTGGAGTAACATCCAAAAGCAACAAATCCTGCACTTTCTCATTACCTTCGCCACTCAAGATTGCAGCTTGAACAGCAGCACCATAGGCAACAGCCTCATCTGGGTTAATGCTCTTGCAAAGCTCCTTCCCATTGAAGAAGTCTTGAAGAAGTTGCTGTACTTTGGGGATTCTAGTGGAACCACCAACAAGAACAACATCATGAACTGAGCTCTTGTCCATCTTAGCATCTCTCAGACACTTCTCCACAGGATCCATGCACTTCCTGAAAAGATCCATGTTGAGCTCCTCAAATCTAGCACGAGTAATTGTCGAATAATAGTCAATTCCCTCGAACAGAGAATCGATCTCAATGGTGGTCTGAGCAGTTGATGAAAGGGTCCTCTTAGCTCTCTCACAAGATGTCCTCAACCTCCTAAGAGCTCTGGGATTGCCGGAGATGTCTTTCTTATTCTTCCGCTTGAACTCTTGAGCAAAATGGTTCACCATTCTATTATCAAAGTCCTCGCCACCAAGATGAGTGTCTCCGGCAGTCGCCTTCACCTCAAAGATACCCTCTTCAATGGTAAGTAACGACACATCAAAGGTCCCACCACCAAGATCAAAAATCAACACATTCTTCTCCCCAACACTCGTCGCCTTCTTGTCAAGCCCATAAGCAATAGCCGCAGCTGTTGGCTCGTTGATGATGCGCATAACGTTGAGCCCAGCTATGGTTCCAGCATCCTTAGTGGCCTGACGCTGCGAGTCATTGAAGTAAGCAGGGACAGTAACAACTGCATTCTTCACTGTCGTTCCCAGAAATGCCTCTGCAATCTCACGCATCTTCGTAAGCACCATCGAAGAGATCTCTTCAGCAGCAAACTGTTTGTCCTCTCCTTTGTAAGACACCACAATCATAGGCTTATCACCAGGACCTGTAATCACCTTGAAGGGCCAGAGCTTTATATCACTCTGCACAGAAGTATCACTGAATCTCCTCCCAATCAATCGCTTTGCATCTGCCAAAACCCATCAACACAATCATTACAAATAACTTCCACTTACTATTATAAAACAATCCCAATTGCGGCTACAATATTACGATTGCGGTCTGAACTGTTACATATGCCGCAATTACGATCATATTTCTCGTAATTGTCTCGCATCGTCCACAGTTATCGTAATTGCCCGCAATTCGTAATCTTTAAGACCTTGATAAGAATGAGAGAGTGGTACTAACCGAAGACAGTGTTGATGGGGTTCATGGCGACCTGGTTCTTGGCAGCGTCGCCGATCAGACGTTCGGAGTCGGTGAATCCAACATAAGACGGTGTCGTCCTATTACCTTGATCGTTAGCGATAATCTCGACTCTGTCGTGTTGCCAGACACCTACGCAAGAGTACGTTGTCCCTAGATCGATACCGATCGCGGGTCCTTCGACTTTTCCGGCCATTCTCCGACAACTGTGGAATGCAAGACGGTATTGTTAAGGTTTCGGTTCGTTTAATGTTGGGATAAGGTACTACGAGGATTTGAGAGAACATATATAGATTTTGGGGTGTGTGTTAAGGTCAGTTCTAGAATGTTCCATTGAAGTGTCGAAGATTCTGGATCGCCGACGCCTAACGCTGCTACTTTGTCGCCGGAGGATTGGAATTCTTGACCAAGTCGACAAGCATCCGCTCTGACCGACCGATCCAGTTATGTTGGCGCCAAATGTGAAGTTTATTTTTTTTCACAAGATAATACGACACGTCGTTATCCATTCATCCAAAAGAAGTTAAAAGGCAATAATTAAAGTTGTTAATGATAGAATAACCCAATTCATATACATTATATTTGGAGGGTGCACTCACAAAATTTTGTGTTTGTACATCAAGTATTTTTAATAAATAAACATATTATTATTATTATTTAAAATTAAGTGATTATACATTTAACCAATTTCAAGTCTTCAAACATTTGATTATTAAAATTAATTAATGCATAAGTTTTCTTTAATTCTTAATTTAAAATTATATTTTAATTCGAATGAGTTTAATTCAATTTAAAATCGATGAATAATTTTTTTATTAAGTTTTAAAGAGAAAATAAAATAAATTGAATTAAATTATAAATTAAATTATACTTTCACAAGCTACAAGATGGAACCTTTATTTATTTATTTTTATATGTTGATGATATGCTTATAACATGTAAAGGCAAAATGGAGATTGAAAGATTGAAGACTCAACTGAGTAATGAATTTGAAATAAAGGACTTGGGATAAGCTCGGAAGATATTAAGTATGGAAATTAAAAGAGATAAAGCAAAAAGCAAGATTGGTCTGTGTCAAAAGCAGTATTTGAAGAAGGTACTATAACGTTTCGGAATGAATGAAAATTCAAAACCAATTAGTACACCTCTTGTTCCTCATTTTAAACTTAGTGCTTCTATGTCTCCTAAACAGATGAGGAGAGTCATTATATGGCTAAAATTTCATATACAAGTGTTGTTGGTAGTTTGATATATGCTATAGTGTATACTAGGCTTGATATTTCACAAGTTGTTAGTATTGTCAGTAAATATATGCATAATTCAGGAAAATGGCATTGATAAGTTGTCAAATGGATTCTACGGTATATTCTGAGTGTTGTGGATGTTGGTCTATTATTTCAGCAAGATGAAGTTATCGGTCAATGTATTGTTGGATATGTAGATTCTGATTACGCAGGTGATTTGGACAAGCGTAGGTCCACTATAGGTTTTGTATTCACTCTTATTAAAGGGTTAGTGAGTTGGAGATCAACTTTGCAATCTAAAGTTGTTTTATTAACTACTGAGGGAGAATACATGACAGTAACAAAAGCTATTAAAGAAGTCATCTGGCTTCAAGAGTTGCATGATGACTTAGGGGTCCATCAGGGCCATGCGGATATTCATTGCGACAGTCAGAGCGCTATTTATTTAGCAAAGAATCAAGTTCATCACAAGCGTACAAAACACATTGATGTGAGGTTCCATTTTGTTCGTGAGATTATTGATGAGGGAGATATTCTTCTTCAGAAAATTGGAACCGTCGACAATCCTGCTGATATGTTGAAAGAATCAGTTTCATTACTCAAGTTTAAGCATTGCTTAGACTTGATTGGCATTTGTAAAATTTGTTGATTGCCCTATAGGGAATTGGGAGACAACTATTGGAAATTCCACTTCGAGGATTTGAGCCAAGGTGGAGATTGTTGAGTATTGTTGCAAAGTCAGAAATGGTAACTTACTTTCGGTAATTGTTGAATCAGAAATGGTGACTTGTTTTTTGGTAGATTTCGGTGCAGCTGGCCTTCACCCATTAACTTATCTATAAAAGAGAAGCAACAATAGCGGAAGAGTGTGAGTGAGAAAAGAGCAGACAATTTCTGGTGTGAGAGAGAGCAAAAAAATTCCAGAAGTGAGAGAGAGCAAAATATTTACAGAGGAAGGAGAGAGTAGAAATTTCTAGAGGGAGAGAGAAAAAAACATTTTTATATTTTTTTTTTGTTTTCTCTTCCTAGTAGGAGTGTGTGAGCTTGGGTTAATTTGAGTCTTTTAAGAAATTGAGTGATAAATACTATTGTATGCTCTCATTGATTATGGTGAAATACTCAGTTGTCTCTAAACTGGACGTAGGCATTGTCGAACTAGTATAAAAATCTTAATGTTCTTCTTGTTGTTTTTTTTTACTCCAAATTTATTAACGTTTTCGCACAACAGTTTTACCTTCATGAAGATCAGATGGCTCCCAAGTTCGATTCCTTTGAATGGACTGCAATTCATCTTCCATCATACTCCTCCATTCTTGATGTTGCAAAGCTTCCTCAGTCAAAATAGCATCACCAGCAAAGAGAACCAACAACAATGCAACCTCTCCTACAATGTCAAATCAACATTGAGAAATGCTGCCATGCTTACTTCTCCGTAATTGAGCTCAAACTATTGGAGTTGTTGCATTGTGAGAAGACTATTTGGATATAGGAGCTGACCTTGTTTTTTCTAGAGTTGAATTATGAGATCACTACAACAAAAATGACATACAATAACATGTGATAAGTGTTATTAAATATGAATAGTAACACTAATAACTATGCTATGACAACCCATGTTACTAAAGATATGATGCTTTAGTAACAGTTTTGACATGTTATTGTCGAGTTTAAT
>JANZLD010000003.1:66599129-66610592 GCA_026413575.1 Erythroxylum carthagenense
ATTAATAAAACTTATAAATAATTTATTTTAATATTACCAATTTAATTAATTAAAATTAGTTGTTAATAAAAATTATGAATAGTTTAATTTAATTTTGTGATTGAATTAAATAAATAAACTTAATAATTATTAATGAATATAATTAAATTGGAAATTATTTTAAATAAATAAATTTCAAATAAAAGTTAATTTAATAAATAAAATATATTTAAAATAAACATTAAATTATAAATAAAGCTAGTTTTAAAAGTTATTTATTTTAATATAATAAAATATTTTTTATTAATAAACATTATATAAGAGATTAAATAAATTTAATTAATTAAAAATAATTTATCCTTAAGCTTTATCTAATGTGTAATTGTCATCGATAATAAAAATATAACTACATTAACATTCATAACTAAACATTTTTTGTTTTTATTTGAAAGAAAGTAGAAACTAAAAAATTAAAATTAAAAATAAAATCACAACTAAAAAATATAAGTAAAACCAAGACTCCTAAAATAACTTTTAATTAATTTCAAATTAAACTTGGATCGGACTTTAAACCAAATTTGAATTGGATCGATCCCACCCATTAGCATAGCTCACACTCCATATCCACTAATCTAGGCCTCGAGTTCTTATGTGGGGACCTGTCGAGATTGGCGTGGTGAGAGCAACTTTTTTCACCGACCCAAGACGGAGATAGACACATGACTTTAAAGGTCATTTAGACAAGAAACGCGTGGTGGGACCCACTGATATCTGACATGGCATGTGGGAAAAGATACCGTCTTGCCATTGACGACGCGACGACTATTTCCGCACCGCAGCCGGTGGTTTGATCACCACCACGCCTTCCCTTCCTCTTCTGGGCGTGAAACAGTTATAAATTTTTTTTCAACATTCTTATAATTTTTAGTTGTTAAGTAATGTGATTTGGGTTATTTAAATTGAAAACCTTAATACTATTTATGGATCATTGTTTATTTTTAAAATTTTATTTATTACACAAATTATTAAATTAAAAAATGTTCATATTAATATAAATTTTCAGTTTTAGTTTATTTTAAAAGTTAAATTGATAGTATTTGAAGTTTTAGGCTAATTAAATTGATTTTATATATTCACTAATATACTTCTTCGAGTGAAAGTCCTTTAAGCTTAAAACTTGAACAGACTTACTCTACTTTTTTATCCTGTGCAAAATTTAATTTAATTTATATATTGACTAACAAATAACTTGTAAATTACATTTTTATAAATTATTTAATAAATTAATAATTAGTTAAATTTTGAAAATTTTAATATGTCGTCATTTTTAATTAATTATTTTCTTTAAAGTGGAAGTAAGTTTTATGGTTTATCGAAACTCGAATCTTCAACATCCTTTTAAATTAAAAGACTCATCGATCTATTGTCTATCGGAGAAAAAAAAAAAGAAATTAGAAGCTTACGAGTTAAGAAACACAATTCACTTAATGAAAGAAGGAGATTAGTGGAGGATATGGTTACATATAAAAAGAAATAAAGGACCAAAATAAAATGAAGTACATCCAAAGACCACACCACCTTCCCTCTATTGTCTTTCCAATTCTCATCTTCTTTTTCTCTGCAACTCTCTCTAATTCATTGATGTGATTCTCCACCATATAATTCTCCGAAAAAAAAAAAAAGAAAGAAAGTTAACCCATCAACCTTTACAAAAGAAGGATTAAAGCTCAAGAACACTATGGTCTTCACATCCACTCCAGTCTACCCAAATTGGCAACAGGTAAATTCTTTCTTTCCCCAGTTTCTCTCAAGACAAACAGAAAATGCCAAGTGATCAAAAGCTCATTGATAATCCTGTCTCTTTTTCTTTTAGTTTAACTATATATTTAATCCTGAATATGGCAACTAGCTACTTGCTTTAGAGTTCAATTTTGCTTTCTTCACTTTTGAAATTTGCAGGATGTCAATCATGTTGGGGCTGAAAAAAGCCATCAACTTCAAACTCAGCCGCCTCCCGGAGATTCCAGTGGGAGCACAGGATCTAGCCGGTCCCGTTCAATGTCCGAAAGAGCCAGACTAGCCAAGATTCCACAACCTGAGGCAGCCCTAAAGTGTCCAAGATGTGAATCACCAAACACCAAGTTTTGTTACTTCAACAACTATAGCCTTACACAACCTCGTCACTTTTGCAAGACCTGTAGACGATACTGGACCAGGGGAGGTGCATTGAGAAACGTACCGGTTGGTGGAGGTTGCCGGAGGAACAAAAGAAGCAAAAGAAGTCGTGGTGGTAGATCGAAATCTCCGGTTAAAAATGGATCTAGCTCAAGCTGTGGAGTTCCTTCTGATGACTGTTCCACTGAGGTCATAGGGCACCTACCACCTCCTCCACCACATCTGCCATTCTTGCCACCTTTGCATCATCTTGGAGAGTACAATTCCGGCGGAATAGAGTTAAGTTTTGCCGGAATTCACCCTCCAGTGGCAGCAACGACTTGTGGATTTCCTATTGGTAGTGCTAGTTCAAGTGGTGGTGCTGGACTTGTTGATCGGTGGAGATTACAAGAAGTAGATCAATTTCCTTTCTTGGAACAGCCATCTGGGTTATATCCATATCAGAGTGAAGAGGTTGAAGCTCGAAATTTCGTTGATCAGTTTAGGTCTAAGCCATGGGAGACTCTTGTTTCAGTGCCATCATCTCTGAAAATGGAAGAAAATGGCGGTCTGCACTTGTCAAGGAATTTTATGGTTATTTCGGGGAATGATCAAGATTGGAGTGGCAATGCATGGACCGATCTTCCAGGGTTCACTTCCTCTTCCATTAGTCATCTACTGTGACGATAATGCCTCCAAATTAGTCCCCGATTTAACTTTGTTTTTCCATAATTGCAATATCCTGTTGTTCGCTTCAAGACATATCAAACCAAAAGGTACGAGTAAAAGAGTTTTAAAGTAAGCTTGAAGTTGAACCAGATGCTGTAGCCATTAGCGGGAGAAGGTTGTCATTAGGAGTTATCGATCAAAGGACTTGCATTATTAGAAGCAGTCAGGAAAAAAAAAAAAGGAGGCTTCTAGCCTCCTTATTGGATTGTTGCTATTTTTATTTTTTATTTTACGTGCATGTAATTTATAAAATAGATTGAATATCTAAAACGAAGAACTAAAGTAATTTATATTTGATCGTGTATTGTTTGCTTTTTTCAATCGTTGAATTCTATAATCACTATTTTTGTGTATGTGTGATGGATAAATAACCAGATATATGAAATATTCTATAAATTATATGATTAAAATAAACTATTTAATGAGTTAATAATTTAAAATTAAATAATAAATTTGATCTACGTAATATTTAGGACTATTATTATATCTCTTCTTTGGAGAGCTCGAGCCCTCCATATCGAAACCTTCAACCTCTTGAATTAAAAGACTTGGGATTATTTTACTGGTTAGACTAGGACAAAGTTGAAATCCCTTGCATTGGCAAATTCCAAGAACAAAGGACTCTGACTTTTGCTGATTATGATTACCCGCACAAGCAGTGAGACTGTGTGAAGAAACTGAGTTCAATCAATGAATCTCTTAGCACTTGAAGCCAGACAATCCATTGTTGCAACCTTCAGTTCCTGTAATAACCCATTTGAGCAATTTCGAGTTGTCGTGTTATATCTGTATTAGAGTATCTCATATTGAACCTGGTCGTGTATCTCGTAGGAAATTTAACTTAAAGTTAGTTATTTTTCAGAAGAAAAACCGTCGAATAGATGTAAGTTTGTAATAAGAATTGGAGTGGGGACACCAAAACAGGGTTTTGGAACTATGAGATTGGACATACGTATTTGTTTGATGCGGTCTGAAAGATAAAAAGAAACGATTGACTATACAATTACGGTCCACAATGCTAGACCAAAGGACAAGTACTTGGTCTGCTCTATGTACAAGTTGTATTGACAATTCTAAGAAGATAAGGAAGCGCCAAAGTTACACTCAAATTCATGCAATGACATCCTTAAATCACTCGAATTGATTTGTTAGCAAAAAAGAAAGAGAGAAAAAACAAACAAACAACATAAGACAAGGCTTACTCGAGCTCCACTCATAGTCAAAAGTTTCATTGATTTTCGTCCTTTACTTTTCTTAAGCTTCTAGTATTTTTATATTAATATATTTAATTTTATCATTATTCATCTATTGATTCATTGAAATAAGTAATACATTAACTAAATTAAATATAAATAATTCTTTATTATTGTCATTATAATTATTAATTTTAATACTGTATCAATGAAATCCTTTTATAGTTGTATGTTAACTTAAACATATATCATCATCATCATCAACAACACCTACTTGAAGATTCGCTAATACGTATCATTACCTCTATCGAATAAAGAGATTGTTTTCAATAAACCTTCATGCAATATTTATCTACACTTTAAGTTAATTAAGGTTTAGTTTACTATCAACTTTTATTTTTACTTTAAAATTCAATAAAAAATAAGTTAGTTGAGTGTCAATCATAAAACTATAAAATACCTTTAAAATACATATATATATATATATGTATATATGATAATTTTTAAAACTAATTATTTAATTATAGACAATAACAGAGAGTTAAAAGTTAAAATATATCTTGATACTTGATAGATAAAAATTACTTAATAAATAGAACTTCTTTCGAAAGATTTAATAAATATAACTTATATTATTAATAAATATTATCCATTTTATAAATATTATATGAGATATTAAAATAAATTAACAAACAAATTTATAGAATTAATTTATCTTCAAATTTTGTTTATTATTTCATTAATAATAATTAAACCTTTATTACGTTTATACTAACAATTGAGTATATTGTATTTTATTTTAAAATAAGAATAAAATTTATAACGGAAAAAGAAAAAGAAAAGAACCCATTTGTGATTTGTGTGAGATTTATGATGTCGTCACTCAGACATTCTTGACGGTTTCGAATATTTTTACTTGAATGGAATCTGGGTTTTGGATCTGCTTTTACAATAACCAAGACTGTCTCACCAACAAGGAATAAAGCTATCCCTAGACTGTCAAAAAAGCATCTATCTCACTCTTATCTCTCTTTTCTGCGTGAGCTGGATATGTACATGGTAATTTTTGGTCGGTTTGGCTGTAACGTACTGATCAGATAGTGATCCTAACAGCATTCCAAAAGAAGACAATAGATGAAGATGACAGCACGGAAATCCAAGTAAACATGGCAAACGAATTTACTCAATTCAGACTATTCAAATTAATTAGTATCGATTCAAATAAAATCTCAAAATATTATTATTTTAATTCAAATTTGAGCTATTTGATTTGGGATTAATTTGAAATGTCCGAACTCATCTTGAACTTTTGCCAATCTGAATCTAATAAGTATTGGGCGTGTCTCTTTTGGATGCCCACATGTAAGATGTAATAGTTTAGGCCTGCGTACGTTCTCTTTCTGTTTTCCTGGCAGCTTTGGCTTTTGAGAGGTCGCTGTTCTTATTTCTCCATGCCACACTCTTTCTAGATGTGTGTGTATGTTTGAGATTCTAATTTGTGGAATTTGATTCCTTAAGTGCTCACGTTCTTCCACTCGCAATCAATCAAGTATTGAGTTAGACTCTTGGTCACTTCTACGTGCATTCATGTTTGGGATATTATTATTCCCAACAAAAAAAGTTTGGATTAAATCTTATATGAAATCAACAATTTGATTCAATTTAAACGAATTTAATTTGAACAATTTTTTTTAAAATCTAATAAATTATAGAAAATTAGATTAAATAAAAACAAAATTAACATATTGAAATATGTTTAATTTTATTTAAGCATAAAAATTTTAGGATTCAATCTCGGGTTTTAAAAGATTTAGTTCCTCATGTAGCTCATAAAAATTTTGCATAATTTGATTTTAATATTTAATTAATTTACTATTGAAAATAAGTCGAGGAGTAAAAACAATTGAAATTTATGGATTTGATTAGGATAATAGAATGAGAATTTGATCACATCATATAGTTTATTTATCTCCATAAATTATAAGAATATCCATTATATAATTTATGTATTCTTTATTTCTGCCTTTATTTGATAATAAACGTGCATAAAGTTTGATACATATTATACGATCTTATGGTCCATTATGACTTGACAATTCACACCTACGTGCTTTATTTAAGTTCGATATTAGTATAGCCTCAACTTTAATTTAAAATTAGAAGATTTGTTTAGTAGAATATGAACTAATAGTGTTGAAAAAGTGAGATTCCCCTTTGATTATAAAATATTGCATTATTACTATGCTAATAATTCTTGTTAATTTCAATCAAATGGGAAATTTATTAGTAATTATTATTTTTGTGACACGACAAGATTGATTATTAGATTTATGAACCTAATTTATTTGCACTGTACTCCATAAACAAAGTAATGGAATGTTACGTAAATAAGCACTTAAATTTGCTAGAGAGATACAGATCAATCGATGGAAACCCACTTTGACCATTATCTCAAAAGGCATCCTTCTTTTCTTCTTCGATTTTGAATAATTATTAATAGTTCAATTCATTAGCTAGATCTTGAAGTTCTAACAACGTCCAACTAGCCTCTTGAGGATGACTTAATTAAGTGGCAAGGGGAACTCTTGATATATAATCTCCTAAATTCTATTTCTTGAGTTTGAGTTTTTTAAAATTTTTAAGATTTTATGAAAGATGATAAGATTTAAGTGATTAGAGAATTCCGGAGAGTCTCTTATATTTAGATTTTCAAATTTGAATTTCTTGAAATTCCTAAAATTTCATATAAGCAGAAAAGTATATTTTGTTTTAAAATTTTATTTTAAATTAATTAATTTTTTAAATAATCTTTTTAAAACGTATAACTTAATAATCATTTTAAACAATACATACTCGAACATTTATTCAGTATGTAGTCAAAGGTGCATTTCATTTAAAAAAAAGTAACGTCACCATTTGTGATAATTAATTATAAATTAAATTCTTAAGTACTAAATGTTGCCTTTATAAAAGGCTCTGTTTTTGTTTGGATGGGATGTATATATTATGAGTTGGTTACGTAATCAAATGATGATGCTACTAGTTAAGTAAAACATCATCCTTAGACTGTAATTATTAGTCTTTATAAGTCATACAATTGGCCAACAAGCTGTGACCCAGGTTTAAACCAATAGAACACCAATTATATGGTATTGAGTTCTTGTCATGAAACTTTTTCATAAAAGGAAGGAAAAGTTTTCTTATCATGTCTGATTAATTTAACTAAGAAAAGCATTGTGGATCATGTCTAAATCTTTGTCCCTAAAAAACACTGATTGGAAACATTACCTGTAATGTGTTCTAATTATATCAAAGGCCTTTGTTAGAATTCAAGATACCTACATTAATCATTTTCTAGCAATTCTAATTATTTGCTCTGTGGATGCAGCTTTCTTAAAGCAATTGCTCCATGTCTCCTTTTAGTCTTAAATTAGATTAACGCACCATAGACATGACAAAAAAGTTGGAAACTCGATCCAGTTAAACATGTTATAAAGATTGCAACCTAATTTGGTATGATACAACTCGAAATTAATGAGTCAAGTCTTGTTTGTAACCTAATTCGGTATGATACAACTCAGATATTAACGAGTCGAGTCTTGTTGATTGAATTTTGGGATAAATTAGACTTAAAAGCTATTTCAAAACTCAATCAAATAACTTGAATAACTTGACTCTGTACATCAAAATGACGTTTTTTTTAATGGTTCGAGTTAGTTCAAGCTACATGACTCTAGCTTAATCGAACTTTATATTAGGCTTAGGTTGGGACTTGAAAAATCAAAACCTAATTTGTCACTATTTTTAAATCCAACTCAAAGTTAATATATCAAATTTAATTTATATTCAAATTTGAGTTTATTATTTAAATCTAGCTAGTTTTGAGTTCGAGTCCAAATTTTTTAAATATGAGCAATTATATAAAATTGGATTAAGCCAACGCAAAGCCAATAAATTTGATCTTGTTTGAGTTCATGATTGTTTATTGTCAGTATCTCACTGTACCTTAAAGAGATTATGAGTTCGGGTTTCTTGAACTTCAAGATATTCAAGTGTTAACAAGCGAATGACGTAGCCAAACTGAAGCAAGTGGGCAAATTGCAAGTGGTGGTCCAAACCAACCACAACTTTGACAGGCAAAAAGCACTGATTCCATGTTAAAGAGAAAGGTTTCTGTTTGCTTGATTGAAGCTTCAGGATTGGGAAGCCTGGCATTAAGATAAAAGGTGAAAATGGCAGGAATACTCAAGTTAGCTCGGTGAAACTGAAAGTTCATTTTTTTCACAGTCAGCTCCATTACCGTCTTTTGACTCACTTAATAGGACCACTGAAAGTGGTCACGTGTTTAAGTTTCAGGACAATCATAACGATATTATCGTATTGAATTAGTGTTGGGACTACTGGGCTTTAAATTGTGGGCCGTGACTGTAATGACAATTGTAATATTACAACTTTTGATGAGTATAGGTTGAATTTAACTCGAAAACTTGTTTTTGACTAAAATTTAAATTGAACAATTTAAATAAGTTTAATTAAATTCGAACATTCCAATGTTAGTCTAAGAATTCAAATGTTCTAAAATTAATTCAGTATTATAATATTATTATATGAAATTAGTTTTGTGACTATTGAATTTTAAATTGTGGATGGTATTACATTTGTAATATTTTAACTTTCGACATGTCTAATAGAAGGTCAACAATAGATTGACTTGAACTCAACCTCGATATGAGAAAATTTTGAATTGAATAATTTAAATATAAGTTTGAATTGAGCAGAAAATATTTACCTCATCAAATTTAGATATCTCAAATTTTAACTGATCTAAAAGTCAAAATGATAATTTTGATTATATTTAACAAGATGATGTTAAATGTAATCGAAATAACGACATTTTATTTGAATTGGTTAATTTATAGAAATAGTGAATAGATGTTTGCAGTATACCAAATATAAGCTAAATTTTATAGCTTATCAAGTATATTTGTTGAATTATTTTTTTAATAACTTTTTTTAATCTTATATCAACTATTCTGTAATTTATTATTATTATTATTATTATTATTATTATTATTATTATTATATATCTTTTATATTCATGTTATATTTTGTTTTCAAGTATATTTTTTAATTATCTTTTATTTTATTTTATTTATATATTTATTTTAATTTTATTTACATAATAATTTAGCGTGCTAATTTTACTTATTTACTCTTTAACTTGCATCATTCTTTTATTGTCACATCTGTATAGGGGTCTGCCGGAAATAACCTCTTTATTATGTAGGTGTAAGGCTGCATATTATCAGACCTTTCCAATTCCTATTTTATTGCAAGATTTCTAATTGAATGTGATGATGAAGATGAAATATGGTCTAAAGTTCCATCAATTCAAACTTAATATATTGACTTTTGAGTTGAAGAAATTGACTGGAGTTAGATCTAATTCATTTTTTCCATCCTCATCTGTCACTGCAATTTATAAAAATTGTGTCAACGTTATTTGTTTTGTTAAATATTATTCACAGTTATCCATACTAATCCTTAATAATAAAATATTCAGTGATGCGCAATTTAAAACCTTTCATAAAAGCTATGTGGTAACATTCGCTACCATTGAAGAAGCATAGCACCAGCGCTTCAATCCATCTGCAGTTTTTTGCCTTCCACAGTTGAGCATTAGCTTGGCAACTTTTTCCTAAGATCTAGTGTTTCTTCTTCAGACGTTAAGGTGAGTTGGAGCTTTGCACAACATGGGTGCAGGTCTTGTGCATCCTTGTCTATACACTGGTACACAAACCCCAGAACGTCTCTTCCACAAGCGTTACAGATTCTTTCACCCATCATCTGTGGAGCTTTTTCGTGGAACTTGAAGGTACATCCTTTCACGAAGGGGCTAATGGTTTGATCAGGATTTGCACATTCGTCATGAAGACGGCAGTCGTAGTGTTTGTGCTCACACTCGTAGCAGGGGCCAAACCCAAGCTCCTTGCACCCCTTACACTGATAGGGCTCTTGAGGATGGTTCTGACAAATAACAATGTAATTTATACATATGTGCGTACCGTGCTATGAAGAGCCTCCATACGTAGAAGAAAAGCATTTGATCGGCCTACCAAAGCACAATTTGAAACCATGATGATAATGTATTGTTTGTCATACTTGGATTCTCATTTGCTGTCCGATTCTAGTAAAAGTCAATCTTAAATCATCCTATTTTAAATATGTTAATTTAATTCTTATGTGTGTGATATTATTATGATTGCGAATTAAGACTTCGTACAACACCGATGATATAAAGAAGGTTCAATGTGTGATTGCAACTTAATAATTTACAAAAAAAAGTCCAAATCTGTAACGTAGCTATTATTATTATTATTATTATGTATTTTTATGATATAAAGAAGGTTCAATTTGTGATTGCAACTTAATAATTTACAAAAAAAGTCCAAATCTGTAATGTACCTGCTACTACTACTACTATTATTATTATTATTATTATTATTATTATTATTATTATTATATGAAATTAATTATCTTATTATTATTATTATTATTATAAATGTCGTACCTATTATTTTTTTATTATACGAAATTAATTATCTTATTATTATTATTATTATTATTATTGTTGTTGTTGATGTTGTTGTTGTTGTTGTTGTTATTACAAGGGGCGTGTTAGGTTTCGTTTGTAATTCAGAAGGTTATTTTTGAAATTTTCAGTTCGGGGCGTGTTAGGTTTCGTTTGTAATTCAGAAGGTTATTTTTGAAATTTTCAGTTCTTGTATCTCAGATTTAGAAGGAACAAAAATTTCTGTCATTGTCCTGTGAGGACGAAACAAAAATAACTGAGGACAGCAAGCAAATAACACGAAGGACAGAACTTTTGTGTCCCTATCCACTGTCCTCACCCACAAGGACGCTAACCAAGCGTGGGTAACATTACTAAAATAATGTTTCTTGTATCTTGCATAAGGTGTAAAATTGGAAACAAAATCAAGGACTTAGTTAGAAAATTATGAAATATTGAAATACAAATTTTACATTTTGTTAATGTTTAAATAATTATTTTTAAAATTATATTACTTTTTGATGGGTCTAATTTGCCTAATTATAATGTGACACATATTAAGTTCATGGTCTATTTACTAGAAAAAGTGAAAAATCTAATTTTGTTAGAATATAGGTTCTGTTGTTATCATTATGAAAATATTAAGATGCAATTTAATATAATATCATAAATAATTATATACATTTACTTAATCTTTTTTTAAAATATTAAGATGCGATTCAAACCTTTGACAAATAATGAATGTATATAAGAGAAGTTAAATATAAAATATCATATAAGTGTTCAAAATATAATTAATTTAAAAAAAGTTAATATTTAGTATAATTTATATTAAAA
>JANZLD010000003.1:66649711-66659764 GCA_026413575.1 Erythroxylum carthagenense
ATTAATACTTCTAATATATTTACAATAACAATATTAAAATGACATTATTTTAATTATAATCAAACCAAATTTGGGCTTATTCTGTCAACTTACACTAGATGCCAAAACTTATTCTAATAAAACCTATGCTTATGTTTGTTTTGTCATTGAAAAAAAAAAGTTTCTCTAAGAAAATTAATCAACAATTCATCCTACACAAAAAAAAGAAGTTGCTTTTACTTATTATTTCTCAGCTCAATAAGAGACGTACATCTATAGTGGGTCAATAAAGTGTAATGATGTGACATTTTGAACTCTAGCGCTATCTGATCTACGGTGAGAAACAAAAAATGGGAGAACGCAAGGAAATAATAGGAAAATTGAGGGCATAAGCGGAAAAGAAAACAAAAATATCGGCTGATTCATCTATCGAGCTTATTCCAATCCAAGCAGCTGATAATCAAACATTTCAAACAGCTTTTTTATGAAGTCAACTAGCTATTTCAAGTCAATCAGTTATTTTTTAGCTGATCAGCTAACAACCAAACACACCCAAAATCCAAATAATTGGAGGGAAATATAGGAATACAAAAAAAGAGGGTTTAGCTATTTGATGAAACAATAATTAAAATAATCTTTCATGGGTAACATCTTTTGTTGGGCATACTTATCCTAACCTTATTATAGAAATACTTTATTTATGTTTAAATATCAATTAATTAGGATTTAAAATTTTATAAGTTGAGACCTATTCCTATTCCTTTAAAAGAACTTTGCAATCACATAACATTTTAACCTTCTTAAGAATTAGCATAATTTAAGGAGCCGTTTAGTTTTTTAAAATATTTTTTGAATGTGATTTGTATTTTATGTTTTATGTTTTTTAGATTTTGATTTTAAATAAAAGTAAAATTATGTTTGAATGTCAATATTAATATTAGTTAACAGTAATTAAAAATAAAATAAAAATAAAAACAATTTTTATAATATATAAACAAGAAAAAATTCAAACCCGAAAAAAATTCAAACCCCAACCAATCTTCAAGACGAACCTGGATCGCCTATTATTAAGGGATCAAGCTGGTCAGTCTCAAGGACAAATTTTTTTATTTCGGTTAATTAATTTTTACCCTATTTTATTAAATCTCATCCGTACAGATTAAAATAGATAACGTTACTAAGCATACTCATAAACAGGAAGGAGGCAAGCGAGCGTTTCAGAATTTGAGTAGGTAGTCAATATCAAAAGTACGACAAGGTATAGATCTTCGAATGTACTTAATTGACCTAGCGATTGAACTTGACGTTAAAGCCCTAAAAGCTCAATTAGTCTTGATATTAGGCCGTTATGCATTATTAGTGTTATTAAAATACTCAAATGTTAAAAAATACTCAAAATTTAATTATTAACATATTAAAACTTAGTAATGCATTTTAAATTTGTTTACATAGAATAAATAAATTCGTATTTGTTAATCGATTTTAAACGAAAACTATTTTATGAAAATTTTATAAACTAATTCTTAATATTAACATCTATTTTAAAATTTATAAACGAATCTTCGTAATACTAGTCGAGTATGAAAATATATATTTAAGAAAGTCTATAATATTATTTTGATAAGTAAAATTTAAATAATATTGTGGAACGAATTATAAACTAAAATTGAACTGTAATTTAAGGATTCCGATCTAACTGGACGAGAGCCTTCGCCAAGCCAAGGACCTTCATGTCCCCAATCATTACAGCAGGACAAAAACAGGTTGGCCGTAGCTCTCTCTCACACGTTAGGTTTGCATGATTTTCGAAACAAATTCATCCTCAACTCACCTTAGATTCTCAGTCTCGTCTTCCTTTTCTAAGTTAACGAGTAACATAAACAGCAAGCTATTAAGTTTGATGATGAGTAGATCAACCAAACCACTAATCTCTAAACTCTTATTTTTTTTAATAACGGTAAAATCTATAACTATATCATCGGAGTACATGTTAAATAAATTATCGAGTGAATATGATAATTCGTTATAATTTTAAAAATACATAAATTGTTAGGTAATTTCTCTTGTAGTATTAAAAAGAAGAAAAGGTTAAGAAATTACAAAAAGACAAATGTATTATATTATAATAATAAACTAATAATTTAAATTATAATTTTTATAAGTTTTAAGACTTTGTAAACTTATAAAAGTTTTGCATATAATTTATAAATTATTGTATGTAATTAAAAATTTATTAAAGGTTAATTATATTATATTTTGACATATAGTTTAATATTTGGTTTTAATTATTCATTATTATTAACACTTAAATGAAATCCTACTCAGTCGAAGAATTTAAGGTTTTGATTTTAATTATTGTATTTTTTAAATTATAGTTTACTTACGTATAATATAATTTAGCTACCACGTAATTCTTTTCATTATATTATGTTTATTTTTTTGGTAACTAATTATTATAAAATAATATTACATTACAATTTAAATTTTTTAATAATGTGTTAAGAAGGATTTTAATGATAATTAAACAATAGTATACGAAATAAGTGATGATTTTTAAAATATAAAAATTAAAATTATAAAAATCAAACTAAAGGGGGTCTCAATAAGTTTAGCCTTTTATTTAATTTGTGTTATTTGATAATAATTCTTATTCATATTCCAATTTTTTTTGGTCTTTTTGTTTATTGGGTATGGTCAAACCCAAAAACGTTTCTTCTAATCAGATTTCAACCCAATAACAGATGAGCCCAACTAAATAATACTTGGTAATATCAAATTCGCCTTGTAGGATGCATTGCATTCCCAAGCAAATTGCTTTGTTACAATGTGATTTTCAATTATTTTGGCTACAAAGAATCATCATGTGAGGGGATATTTCATATTTCGATGAAATAAAAAAGACACATCCCAGGAAACCGTGTATGCCTAGCTAGTGTTCGAAATTTGTCTTAAAGGAACTTGCACGAGCCATGACCTGCGACAACGAAACCAATAGAAAAGGGATAACGATAAGTATTGTAAGGTCAGGACAGGAGCACAGGAAATTATTGGATAGTGGATTAAAAAGTGTTATTTTTTAATTAAATTTTTTAAAAAAAGTGTTACTAAATCGTATATAAAATTAATATCTGAACGAATTAGGGATGCCAATAAGCAGGGATGCCAATTCATTGCTTGACCTCGATCCATTTACGTTTAATTCACCATAAAATCATGTTATTTTATTATAATCAATTAAAATAATTTTATTTTAATCTTAATTTTAAATTTATAAATTAAAATAATATTGATTTAAATTATTTAAATTCAAGTTATTCTAGTAACTGGAAATTTGTTCAATTTGGACTTAAATAGATTTTAATTTTCTAATCCTAATATTAGAAAGAAAAACTTACTTGGGTCTAAGTTGGTGAGGACGCCAGTGTTACCGAAATCACAGTTGAAGTCGTTCCGACCATGAGTCTGGTAGTAAGAGTTCATGACGAAAGATGCATGGGACCTGACATTGTTAGGATCGAAGCAAACACCACCAGCTTGAATCGGCTTACAATCCACACCTTGGCTGCACCCATAGTTTATGTTTGACTGCAAAGCTTGTTCACTTGCTTCTGCTTTTGCCACACACCATTTCTTGCCTGCTACTGGAACTGGTGCTGGCTTTCCTTGACCTCCAGGACCACCCTGTGTAGAGTTAGAAATAGCAATAAACGAATAAATCTCCAGTCACTACTTTTTGGAGTACGCATTAGACAAAATTTCAAAGTATTTGTAATAATTTGTACTTCAGATTTAATCAGTAAAAGGTCTAGGTTGATTATAATTAATGAATAAAGATAATTTGACTGGGATTAGATCCAGACTCAAGTTTCCAAAAATATCCAATCGGCAATCAAAATCAAAACCTGACCTAAGTTCAAAATTCTAACCCTCTTCTTTAATATTAAGAAAAATCAAAACTCTCAAAAAAAATTAAAACTTGTTTTTGAGTTGATCTAGAGCTCAATTTGAACCATCTTTTTCAGATTCAATCGGATTGAGCATATTCGGACTCAGACCTTATGAGATTTTAGTCCATCTCGATCCAGTATGTTGTCATTACCATGCAAGATGCAAAATCAGAAAAAGGATGTGAAAGTCTAAACAGAAAAGTCAAAGCGTCCTGCAGGTTTAGAATACTTGAATAATATGGGAATATGATCACGTTCTTTTGGGGAACAGATCAATGCCTATCCTGCGACATCCATCACCAGCCACACAATATGGTACAGGTGATCTCCAGCATCTTTAGGGGTTTGTGTCAATATAATTAGGTGTTATTTCAATCATTTTCTTGATTCCCTTTCAGGAGGAAGCACATTAATAGCACATGACTACTCATATGTTGGGAGTTACTCCGAGATTTTAAATTACGGATTATGGGTGATTACGATGATTACACGTACGATTGATGCAGATAAGAAAGAGGAACACAACCATACCTGTCCGTTTCGCATGATTCCAACATCATAAACTGGGGTAAGATCTGGTCTGAACAAGCCCCAATTCCTCTCAGCGGTACTTCCAGGTTTCAGATTCTCATTGAACAAGGCAAAGATGTAAGTCTCAAACCGCCTCTTGGGCATAAGTGGAGTACCCGCTCCTGAAATGGCACGCCTGATCAGATTCCCATTATATGAAACTGCGTTTTCCACGGTACACTGAGGCTGGTCAGGATCGCCGAGCGACGGCCAACCTGTCTCAGCCACTACGATGTCCACATCACCGTACCCCATAGCTTTAATCGCCGAGAATACAGCGTCCATACTCGCGTCGAACATGTTACTGTAGGTTATGCCAGTGAATCTGTCACGGAGGCCACGGTTTGGCCGGAAAAGTATGTAGTTGGCCACTTTCGGAGCGTAGCTGAAGTAAGGATAGGGATTAACCATGAGAGGTGATTTGGTCTCACGTAAAAATTGGAGCATTGGTGCGAAGATGGTCTTCTGGTAGCCAACTCTGATCCGGGCATTGCTTGGTGGCACAGAATTGTAAAGGAATGAGAGAGCCTGTGGCGTTGAAACCTGACAATAATACATGAATGCACTAATTAAGTCTCAGGATGTCTTTGATTAATGTTGACTTGCTTATTGATTCTGTGTCTTAACATTCAAGGCAGATTGCGTTGGCAATGGCCGAAATGTCAAGTTCAAATCCGACTAGGTCCGGTGCAGAATTCAAACCCAATTCTTTTTCTATTTATGGTTGAATTTAATAAAAAAAAATTGCATTTTAATCTAAAATTAAAGTTTGACACTTAATTTAAACGAATTTGGGGTGACTAAAGTAACATTGTTTTGTTTAATAAATGAAAATTATTTGATTAAACTTGCTCAAATTCTAAAAATTTCAGTGCTTGGATCATTCCAAACCTACCTTTTGCCATTGTACCAAACAAAAACAGAATACGTCATGACCAGAAACAGAAAAGGAAAATATTCTATCATAATCACCTTGGATTGTTTGCAAACGTTTTGCAAACCTCCAAAACAAAGATTTGAAGCCATGTCTTATATAAGAGAAGCATTTCACGTACCTGAACATTATTGATTCCGGCAACAACAAGAGCATGATGGAGTGACTTCATGCAAGGGACAAGATTGGCAATCCATTCCTTATTACCGGACAACAAGATTTCATTACCAACAGCGATCCGATTAATCCGTGTCTGGGGGTAAAAGGGTTGGATGTTATTTGCAACCCATCGACGAGCGTTCCTGGGATTAGAAAGAGCAGGAATATCTCCATTACCGACGGTGACCGTCACGGTAATGTTGGTGTTGGCAAAAGCTCGAAGAATGTCAGGGTTAGTGTCGAAGATCTTGATGCTGTCGATGATTGTTTGAGTTTTGAGGAAGTTTGCCACCTGGGCTGGTGGTGGAAGGTTGTTGGCTAAGGTACCATAGTTGACACCTATCCCCAAGGCGGAGTTTGAGAGGTGGAGGAAGGTGGCTACAAGGAAGAGCACGGTGGTCGCGGCGGTGGCGGCTTTCATTGTTCACCAGTTCCTTGGAGAACTTGGAAGCAAGAGATAGGGACAGCGAGCAAACCGTGTGTATAAATAAAAGAACCGATGTGGTGATAGAAACACCTAAGGTTAGATTGAAGCCACTTTAAGCCAGATAGAGCCAATTTGACAGATGCTGTATTTCCGTGTCAAACATAGACAAGAAGAAACAGACAGGAGCTTTAGATTCAATTTTTATCCCTCCATTTTTTGGTTTTTCTTTTATTTAACTTTTTATTTTATGAATTCTTTAAAACAAGTTTAAATTACTTATTTTCATTTTCAATTTTTTTTGCTATTATTAACTAAATAAATAATGTATAACTACTAATAAGAAAATATGAAAAGCTTTTATAGGTAATTAATTAATTTAATAAACATAATAAAGTTATCAATGATATCTATTGATAAAAAGATTATATATAATAATAAAATTTAAAATTGTTATTTATTAATTTATCCAATTATTTTATATCTTCCGTTTGTTTACTATTTTATCATCTTTAGTAATAAATGCCTAATATATTAATATTAATAACCACAAGTATATTAAGAACTAACAATAGAAAACTATAATTACATTAACTACAATAAAAACAGAAATAACAGTACTACATACTAATTTACACCAGGAAAAAAATAGAAATTGCAAATATGGGTCTGGTCCGTTAAGATTGATTGGTCAAGACAAGACGTGTGTTTTTTGTTAGGGACAAAACGTGTGTTTTAGATCCACGCGTAAATGTTACAACGTGGTCGTGAGTGAGTGATTGGATTTGTTCCGGTTGTAAAGCGGCGGCTAGACAACGTTGGCTTTGCCAGTCAAAAACCGGGTTCCAGTTTTTACTTATTTTCAAAAAAAGGCCACTATTGGGGAAATTATTACCACTTTGTCTAGTTGGCGGTGACGATGTGTTCCTTCTAGACTTATTACTGGTGTGTGAACACGACCACCTCATTTTCGGTGTCCCTATTTCAACTTTGTCCTGGACTTCTTCGACTTTGAAGGCTCGTTCGCTTTACGCGGTTATGATACTTTACAAACGCGGATCGTACTTTAGGGTTGGCAAAATCTACCGACTTATGCTCGTCAAATTTAGATATAATTCAAATATTTTATTTTTTAATCTTGAGGTTAAATTCAAACTCAATTTGTCAAATTTTAAAATTTTTAAATGAAATGGCATTATTTTATTCAAAATGGTATTATTTTTAATTTTTAAATTTAAAATATTTAATTTAAACTTAATTAAATTTAATCTCCAACAAGCCTGAGCCTATATTTGGTTGGACTTATATGGAGACGGATCATGAAAATTTTTTGAATGGGGACAAAATTTTAATGGGAGCAAAATTTTTTTATGGGATCAAAACTTAAAATATTAATTTTTTATATAAAATTTTTTGGAAGTAGTTGGGACAAGTGAATGTGGATTTGTCCATGCTTATACCATTAGAACGTTTGTCTGTAGAGCTTTTTTCATAAACATTTTCTGAAAAAACTTTTCGAAAAAGTCAGTTGTTTGTTTAGCTGTCATTTAAAAACAATCTTTTTTTAAAGAACTTTATACAGTATAACTGTTTGACAACATAAAAATAAAAAATATTTTTATTTTTAACTATATTTTATTTTGTAATAAAAATTATTTATGCATATAAATATTATTTAAAGTATATTAAACAATATGCAAAGCACAATTTATTAATTATTATATAATTTTAAACCATATAAAACATAAATGAAAATATACCTAACCAAATCTTTTATATGGATTATAACATATGTAAAACTAATATAAAAATAAATATTAAAATATATAAAAAATTTAAATAATATAAATATATATATATATATCTCTCAAAATAAATATTCAAGTTGTGGATATAATATACATTTTATTATAATAGAGAAGATGAATTTGCAAGATAAACGTGAGGATAAGTTTGTGGATATTATAGGAATTATGTATAAAACATAAAAACAAAAGGGATTAAAAAATAAACTTATTAATTGATGTGAAATATTTACCTAAAAAATTATTTGAGATATTTTTTTGCGAAGCTTTAAATTTGAACTTCTTAAAAAGTTGTATTTTGATTGTTAAAAAAGACATATCTATTAAAGAAGTGTTTTTTATTTTACAATCAAACATTTATTTTTCTTAGAAAAGACTTTTATAATAAAAAAGTACTTATTAATCTCCTAAAAATGTATCTAAATAGGCTCTAAGTCTAATGTATCTAAATAGGCTCTAAGTCTAGAGGCATGTTTTCAAACTAAACTCGAAATTATGTAAATCTGCACCTAAACCAACTAATTACCAAGTCTAGATCAAGACCAATCCAAACAAGTTTCAATTGACTTTAGTGCAGCGAGTCAAGTAAATTCAAATGTGAAGTTTTTTTTTTTTTTTGAGAAAATACTTTAGTCAGTTAAATCCAATCTACGACTCTTGATTTCACATTAAGCCTGAATCTTATTGTCCAATATTGCATTTAATCAAGAAAGAAGCCAGGTGTTTTTTTAAATAACAACTTATTTAAAGATGATAATGAATTAAATCTGACTCAACTTTAGCCCAGGCCCAATAGAGCTCAAATTATTCGACCTAGTCCTAATCCAAACAATCAGGATTTGGACCGAAACAACATCACTAGTTGAGGACATCAAGCTGCATGTCCAGAAGCAACTCAATCCAAGCAACGAACGATTCAATGTTTTTAGATAATCAAGTACAAAAGTAGGTACATTTCAAATGCAAAATGAGATGTAAACTGACAAGGTTTGTGAAGCTTAAACGATGAGAAAGATAGACAGTGTAACCAGCCTTGAATTATTTCGCGCTTAATATGGAGATTTTTATTTTTGTTATCAAAATTAGTGAGAGCAACAGATGTATCGACTATTTTGCTATTTATGCGGGTTATTTTGATGTTGATATCATTTACTTTGACGCTATATTTATCGGGTGCTACATGCGTTTTTTGGAGGACTTATCGGGACTCTATTTCTCTCGTTTAGTTGTATAATTTTAGTTTCACTTTTTTAATAAAAAAATAATAATAATGTGCCAAACTATCCCAAACGACACTTCAAAAGTTTTTCGTTCTCAATTCCAAAAGGTGGCAATGAGTGGGGCTCGTGGCTAGCCCGATCCCTTAACTCACGAGCCTAGTTCAACTATTCATTCTCATATTTCACGTTGGCAATTAGTAAAGTTTGTTGTCGGTCCGACTCTCTCACCCGTGATTGGAGTCTATGCCAAATGTTAACTTTGCATCACGAGACTTGTACATGAGCAAATTGGCCAAAAAGATATCGTTTTGGGAAAACTTTCCAAGATAACAATGTTTTGCTTGGCTTTGAATTATTTTAGGTGGGACGAATTAATCAGACTAATCCTTGAGTTGGTCTTCAGGCTCAAATTGCTCTGAAATTCAATCAAATCATTTCATCTATTAACTTCAAAACAGGTTAAACCCACAACCTAGTTACTATTCAAGTTCAAATCTCAAAACTATCATCTAGTTGTTTAATTTATTTGTTATTATCGTCATTATTAATACCTAATTGAAATTATGTGGAGGCACGAAATATGGAAAAATTCGATTATATGCAACTTTATTTTATCTAATAAAAATAGCATTTTTAATAAACCCAAATGCAATGCATCAAAACACTAGAAAATTATAAATAGATGTGCCAATATGTACAAAGAAAAAGGAAATAAAAATAACTAAATATAAAATTACAAATAAATAATAAAAAAGTAAGACAATACAAAATAACACATGTACATAACATATCAAAGATTAACAATAAATATTGAGATAAAATACATACAAAAAAACACCTGGAGAAACTCTAATCAGGCCAAAAGATAAAGTAAATATACAAACTTGAACAGGAGTAACTTTAACCAAATAGTTGAAAGAATTAATAAATTAATACTTGAAAGAATAAATTAGAATTTTTTTTATTCGAAAAATGATAGTCTTTTTAAAAGACGGTGAAATAATTAAACTTCTTC
>JANZLD010000003.1:66660653-66673051 GCA_026413575.1 Erythroxylum carthagenense
TTTAAAATTCAGTTTTTTTTCACCACGTTGGATAATAATATATGACATTTTAAGAAAAATAGTTGGACTCATTTTGAATATATGTTTATAAATTAGTATTTAAAAATATCGTATTTTATTAAGTGGAAATATAATTTTTACTAGTTAAGTCAAAGAAAAAGTTGGCAAAAAAGTTAATAGAAAAGATTTATACCCATTTAACAAAGTTATGCCTTTAACCTAAGTAAAACTTTAAATGATAATTCGAGGTGATTAAACAATTAGAATATACACATACATTATATTAAGATTTGGGATATTTTTAATATCTCACTTCATTATGAAATGCAAAATTTAGGTAAAATTATTAATAGAAATTTAAATTGGAGATTGACCTAAAATTAAATGAAAAGTTTGACTATCTTTTATCAAATTAATATTGTTTAGGTCTATATGTTTAAAAAATTAAAAATCATAATTTACAATTTCGATTAATTCTAATTCGATTTGATCTAGTTTAACTTAATTAAATTTAAAATTATTTAATTAATTTAAGTCGATTGAATTTTATATTAAATTTATATTTAATTTGAGTTTTTGAAATTTTAATTCAAATAATTTTATTTAAAAAA
Source organism: Erythroxylum carthagenense (assembly GCA_026413575.1). Classification (NCBI taxonomy): domain Eukaryota; kingdom Viridiplantae; phylum Streptophyta; class Magnoliopsida; order Malpighiales; family Erythroxylaceae; genus Erythroxylum; species Erythroxylum carthagenense. The sequence continues at coordinate 66,661,265 of JANZLD010000003.1, forward strand.
ACTTGAATTGCAGAAATTTTTTGAGAGATTAATCCGATCTAATATAACTTAATTCGATCCATTATTATCCTAATGCTACAAAAATAATAATAACGAAATCCGTGATCAATGACTCATCAATCATGCCCTATCTACTCAGCACCACTCATTCTTCTATATGACGCAACGGCCCACGCGCACTAATTCGTAAAGCAAAAAGACACTACGTGTCAACCTCGCACCAATTTACACAACTACCCATCGGTTTGGTTCTTGAAATTCTAAAAGTGACGTTCGATGCTTCGGGGGATAGGGGATACAACAGTCATTTGATAGAATTCTTTGGTCATAAAGTGCCTCGTATCGTATGATCCATAACCGCGAAATGATCGAGCAAGTATCATAAATATTAACTATAAAGCCAAAGCGAAGTTCGAGACTGATCCATATTTGGGATAGCTGGAAAACAATTGAGGTCAGAGCCATGGTGAGGAAGTTTTTCGTCGGGGGCAACTGGAAATGCGTGAGCTTTCAATTCCATAGTTCTGTTTACAACGTTTTATGTTTCTTTTAAATGTATTCAAATTCTGCCTGTTTTGGACATACTAAGTAAAAGTGTGTATGTATAATGAATATGTAGTACCTGAGGGCATCATACGTTGGATTTGGATAGTTATAAGTTTATAACTGTACTGGGTAGCTGCTAAATTGGTTCAGGTTCTACGGGGATTGATGAGTTCTAAGGCGAGTTGGGATCAATGAGTTATAAGTCCTATTTTTGTACTTGTTTCTCTACCTTACGATTGAATCCATTTATATGGAAGTAAGTCCCTCTGATGAGTTATAAGGGGTCTTAGGAAAACATTGGACCAATTTCAAGTGAGTTTATATATAAGCAGAGAAATCATATCTCAACCCATAGGAAATAGGTCTTGAGCTCTATCGTTATGTATAATTCACTGCGTCCTAATTTCTCTTTTTGATATGGGATAACTCTACTTGTAAATTTCCAACAAAGTTCTTAATTTAAGGTGTTGAAGTGAACTGAATGTATGCAGAATGGAACTACTGAAGAAGTGAAGAAGATAGTGTCCACTCTCAATGAGGCTCAGGTGCCACCTCCAGATGTTGTTGGTAAGTGAAATGCTAATCAGTCATCCAATTTTATGATTAGCCAAGCGATTTGAGGATAGCAGACACAATTTGATAAACTGGTGAATTTTTTTCTTTTTTTCTTCCAGATGTTGTGATAAGTCCTCCATTTGTGTTCCTTCCACTGGTGAAGAGTTTGTTGAGGCCTGATTTTCATGTTGCTGCGCAAAATTGCTGGGTCAAGAAAGGAGGGGCCTTCACTGGGGAGGTTAGGTATGCTCAAATTTGCTTTTAATAGCTTAATTACATCTTAATTGAGCTGAGCCTAACTAGTTTCTTATTTCCATTTGTAGTGTAATGCTTATACTTTTTGTTTCTTTACAAGTTAAGAGCTTTCATTTCAATTGACTAGTGAACCAAAGAGCGTTTCGTTTCGTTACAAGTTACAAATTGCAGACATAATGCTTAGTTTAAAGGCCTTTAGCCCTACTTTAAGGAGAACCTAGTTGCTAATTCTATAGAACAAAAATGAGGTTACTGATATAACCACTAGAAACTCATTCTAGTGATTTTTTTCCACAAGTTCGTTGTTTAAGTCCACATAAACAAGGCATTAAATGTTTGAGCTTACATTTCAGTAATTTACAGTGCAGAGATGCTGGTGAATTTGGATATTCCGTGGGTTATTCTTGGTCATTCTGAAAGAAGGCTCCTCTTAAAAGAATCAAATGAGGTAAGAAGCTACGAACACATATGGCAACCGTTTGCTCATGGTGATGCCAGTTGATACTTTAACTGCCAATTCTGACAGTATGCTTATACTTGACTATTCTATCTTGGCGCATTTCAATTTAGTTTGTCGGAGATAAGGTTGCATATGCACTTGCTCAAGGTTTGAAGGTCATTGCTTGTGTTGGGGAGACTCTTGAGCAGAGAGAAGCAGGTTCCACCATGGATGTGGTTGCTGCACAAACGAAAGCAATTGCAGGTATGTATATACAGTCGCACTTGGCCGTGGGCTGGGGTCAGGCTGCAACCCCTATGGGGGGCCAGGCCATAACTGCCAACACTATATACAATCCTACAAAACTGCTGGCTAACAACTTCTGAGCACTTGAAAGTTGCTCCATAGCGTAACAGCATTCTCTTCTGATCTATGAGTAGACCTGTTGATAGTGTCATCTTTTATTTTCATCCCTTTTTTTTGTTTGGTCCATGTCATTTGTAATAAATTTTAGAGGGATGACTATCTTTAGCTGTCCTACTAATTGCAAAAACTTTTCCTTTCTATGATTTGATGGAATTTGCAGTGTTTTGCTAGAATTTCCCCATTTATGAAAATTTCTTACTTTTAATGTAAAAAAGCAATATTTAGATGCATGTTGCTTTAGTATTTCCCATGATTTAATGCTTTTATGGTTCACATGAATATACTTTCATGCCAGAAAGAATTTCAAATTGGGCGGATGTTGTTTTGGCCTATGAGCCAGTGTGGGCTATTGGAACAGGGAAGGTTGCAACTCCTGCTCAGGCACAGAAAGTAAGTCCAGTTCTGGTTCATTGTTTGATTTTGTGTCTTGTGTAAGAGACATCTTCTTGTTCCCCATTATCTCTCATACAAGAGCTGATATTATTGGGATAATTGCAATGATTTTTCTGATAAGGCTCAAGTAAATTACGGTTGATAAATGTCGACAATCCATATATCTGTTTGCTTGCTTTCCATTTTCATGGTGTAATTTTGTAGATGATATATGAGTTGGGATACTTAACCTTTGGAAGTGCATGGTGCTGCACAGAATTTTCTCAATTTTCATTTGAAGTAGGTCTGTCAAATCATCATTAAAATAGGTACATTTTGAGCTGAGGGAATGGCTTCATGCAAACACCAGCCCTGAGGTTGCTGCAACAACAAGAATTATTTATGGAGGTAGTAGCTTTATACATTTGTTCAATTTTTCTTTATCTCACTGATTGTATTTGACTACAATGCACCTACCAACATCGACTCCATAACCTATCATATTGGCTCAATCCTGCAAAATCCTTTTTCTTCTAAGCTACTTATATTCAAAAGAACATCAAGGAATGGATTAAGCAAAAGAAGTATCTTCTTTTTTTTCTCCTAATATCAGTAGGGGAATGAACTGTTAAAATGATGAGCTTTCCATAAAAAGATGCTCCTCCTATGATAGCTTACAGTTCAGCTGAAATGCCATAGCTTGAAGTTATAGATCAATCTTAGCCAACGATTAGAAAAGAACATTGCAGATAACCCCTGTGATGCATTACATGCAGGGTCAGTAAATGGTGCAAATTGCAAGGAATTGGCCGCGCAGCCGGATGTTGATGGCTTTTTAGTCGGTGGAGCTTCTTTAAAAGTAAAGACTGAGTTGCTTATTGATTGCTCCCATTTTCTTCTCCACCGTCACACTGGTTCATCTTGACTAACTTTTTCCTTATTTTGGTTCATCAGCCTGAGTTCATTGACATTATTAAGTCAGCTGAAGTGAAGAAAGGAGCCTGAACATTTGGCACTATCCATATCTAGTGACCTTTCTATGCTCTTCTTGGATTGTATTATAGAGTTCATCTTGCCCAATTAGACGTATTTATCTCTGAGGAAATAAGTTCGACTTACTGTACCAAGATCATGAGCTTGCTTTGGTTTTGTGCATGAATAAATATAGTTATAAGATCGTGAGCTTACTTTGAGTTTGTGTATGAATAAATATAGTTATTCCTTGATTTTGAATCTTTAGCTGATCAAGTAACTTATCCATTTAATTTATCCAAAATAAATGTTAATACGTTCATTTACTGTACTTTTGAATTGGCTTCGACCATAATCGTAGGGACGATCTACGGTACAGTAAACTTGTGAAACCTTATGAATCAGTTCTCTTATATCCTGAATACTAACAATTTGCCACCTTCTTCCCTTCCCTTCAAACCCAGGTAATGATTCTTCAATATTATTAAATGTTGCTCGTTTGGAAGCAGTTTAAGTAGTTCATGAGGACCCCCCAAATTAATTGCTCTTTTGGAAGCAGTTTAAGTAGTTCATGAGGACCCCCCAAATTAATGCTTCCAAGTGCTGTAGATCTTGAGTTCGAATGCATTCAAGGAGTCCTCAAGTATTTCCAAGCACACTAGGTTGGGTTTGCACTATGTAAGAAGCCCCAAGAAGCATTTAAGTTGAGCTCGTTTTTTAATTTTGAGTCAGTAAATCGTCAAGTAAATTATCCAAAGTAAGTGTTAATACTTGATACCCTTGATTTACTGTACTTTTGGATTAGCTTTGACCATAATTGTTAGGATACTCCTAAAAGCTAACAGTACAGTGAACTGAAACTTTATGAATCAGTTCTCCTATCTCCTGGATACTACACCTTACCACCTTCTTCCCTTCAAACCCAGGGAAGGATTCTTCAATATTCTTGAATGTTGCTCTTTAGGGGGTGGACTAAAGTAGTTCATGAAGTGCTTACTGGAGATCTCTTGAGTTCAAATCTCTAGGTGCATTCTTCAAGTATTATCAAAACCCCATCAACCATTTAATTTCGCCTCTGACTTTGAATCGATAATTCGTCAAGTAATTTGCAAACTATTACGAGAAACATTGATGTTAAATTGGTCCCCTCTTTGATATTGTACCTTATGTTAAGTAACAGATAAGGCTCGAGCAAACTTATTGGGTACAGTATATGACCTCAGAGAATCCATATCATCCAGCTCATGTGGAGTACTCTTTTTCCAGGCGGGAGAATCACGGAAAATCTAATTTCAGGTTTGACTTAGTAAAGAACTCTCCAAGTCAACATCAGTTGAGTCCTGACTCTTGCGACGAGTTCAAGCTAACGATGGAGTCAACGAATGCCAAAATCATGAGACGTATTAGTCGGTACGTAGTACTTGGGAATGCAATTTAAGTAGGTCACCATGTAAAGGTAAAACCACTTTGACGTCACTGATGATGAAAACAAAAAGAGTGGAAAACAAAGAATTTACTGTAACATTGATCAACTTGATTATATTTCTAGGTCGAAGAGAGTTATTGATTTTTGTTAAAAAGCAACTATAAAAACATACATAATAAAAATTACACGTAAATTAATTAAATACTAATAACATAATGATTTGATTCATCTTTTAGATTCAATTTGAAATAAACATACTCGACTCAACTTAATAATTTTAAACAATAATAATTATTATTATTTAAGTTCGAGTTAATTTAAGAGATAAGTAAAAAGGTTTTGTTAGTAATATTTAATAAGTATACATGTGTTTATATCATATGTTCGTTAATTTTATTTGTTGATAAAAGTATAAGATAATTGATTTTTTCTGAAATCATAAATATTTTTTTAAAATTTAGAACTTAATTTTTTTAATTTTTAAATCACAAGAAAGTTCCATGTAGTTTAGCCTTTTTTATTATAAGGATGAAATTAGCAAGCGATATTTGCATCAAATAAATTGTTACCCACACAAAATATTTCATAAAAATATTTTTAAGATTTTAAATTAATCGAATTTTGATATATGCCACTTGTATTTTTTTTGGGTTGCCCATGAGGTGTCCTAGGAAGGTCCCAACTATGGGAAGACACTTTTAGGCCATCCATATCTAGACTAATCCCTGCTCGAACTGGATAAGTCCCTTGCAGGAGGTAAAATTCTGATCTCAAATTTTAAACTGCTACATATATAAGGAAAATTTAAACCCACAATCTCACTTAAGCCAAAAGAACCCTTATGACTTGTTATTTACACTCAACCTATTGTCAAGGTACATGGAATTTGTCATGATATCACAGATAGCTTTACCAGAAAAAATCATTATGGCACGAGTTGATCTTAAAAGTGCTTATTTTCAATCATTATAAATGAAAAGTAAACGCTCGGCAAAATGACAAGTTTGATGGTGTCTTAGTCCCCTGGAAGAAAAAGTCTTATCCACCAACCAATGCAGATAAGGAAAGTTGATGGAAATCGCTTCTTTATGTGAATCTTTAATCAGTAGGACACATAGCTTTGAAAGAAGGCAATGCCGGCATTTAATGACTACGAAAAGTCAAACACCATGTATGGCGATGGTACTTTTACCTTTTTGTCACAAATGGTCTAAGAAGTCATTATGAAAAGAAGCAATGTACACATCATTCAGGACCAGTCATGAAAGAGTTTCTTAATAAACTTTTAAGTATAAATTTTAAAGGATTAAGTTTTTTTTTTTTACTTTAAGAGTTTGTAGTTTTTAAAGATTATTTAGATTGAACATGTTATTTAATTTTGTATTGTTAACTTATTAAATAATTTATTCAGAAATATATATTTATAAATTATAAAATTTAATTTTTAGTGCTTGTTTTTAAAAGATTATGCACTTAGTTTTTAAGAGTCTGGACAATCATTAAAGTTTAAAAATATCATTTAATTATGAATGTTAACACCTTAAATAATTTACTAAAAAATATATTTTAGTTATTATTTAGCAAAAATATTTATTTTATAATCCTTCTATTCCTCTCAAGCTTTCAAACCAAAACTGTTTCTCTTTTCAACATTCCATTTAGAAAACGACTGGCCATCTCTAAACTAAGAATTGTCAATGTTTGGACATTTGGTGACAAGAATTAGAAATCTAGGGACTTATTTAAATTTTGACGTGCTCCATTTTCAAGCTTTCAATTAATGCATTAAACACTTGAGAATTAAAAAAATGTGATATTCAAATTCATTAATTATATTAAATCTTAATGCGTGTTCATATTATCTCATTATTAATTACATAAAATTTATAATATCTTAGTCAGTAACAACAATAAATCAAATCAAATTTAAGTTCGAGTTTAAGTTTAAAGAAAGTTTTAAATATAAATACTTAATAATAAATTTAATTAAATAGACTTCATTTTAGATTAATTTGATTTAAAAATAAATTTAAATTTATTTTCATTAATTTTAACTTGTTAATTTTGTAGCAAGTCAAACTCTGTACTTTTCTAGCACACTTAAAATTTTAATCTTATTAACGGTATGGTTCTTTGTCAAAACTTAGATATTACTGTCAAACTCTGTCTTCCATAGATTAAAGCTTTAATTTGTTTCTTCTTCGTCGATATTGAGATTTCGAGCTTGAAATGTACTCACGGGGTAAAAGAAGTATAACTCAGACAAAGAAATCTATTAGGAGTAAAAATCCGAAGATTCTCAAGGGCAGGTTTCTGTCTCTGTTTGCCAACTTGGGATAAGCAAACAACGCAAAGGTAGAGGCCAAGTCAATAATTTAAACTTTTGTCCTTCGAGAAGAGGGTATTGGATAGAACTTTCCCAGAAGCCAGACAACCAATCCATAAAACACCGAAGTCTAGCCAATCTGTCCATTATGCTTTGGCCCTTTGCTTTCTCTCACAACCTTTCCTTTTATTTTAATTTCTCTCACTTGTTTAAGTATTTTAGAAATCAGTCAGAGTACGAAAGCGGTCCTTTTGGTGGGTAGCAACTGACTTTCAAATCTGAATGCTCAGGATTCACACCTGGATTGTTCTCTTTTCTCACGGGTTCTAAGCTTATCTTCTGTTTCTGGTCAAAACTTGTCATTGAGCTGGGGTTTGTCAGTTATCATCAGGGGTTGGTCTGGAATTGAAGAACTTTAAGCTTTCAATCATGGGTTCCTGTATTAGTGCGCGAATTAAAGCTGAGAGCCCCTTTCATATTGGTATACTTTGCGAATTTCACTCCTTTATTGATTCATCTTTGAGTTTGGTGGTTAAAGCTAGGATATTTTTTAGTTTTTAATCTGCTGCTGAAAATGGACCCTTTGGTTTCTGAAGAACAGTTCACGGGAAGGAGCTTCTTTGGTTGAAATAGTTGTTTTGTTCTCTCTCTCGGTCACCGGTGGGGTTAGATATAGATGCTCTGTTTGGTTGCCGGGAGAAGTTTGGGAAGTGCATGAAACAATGATCCTGAAATTGGTTTCTCTTTTCTTTTTCTTTTCATTACCATACTGTTTCTGCCTGTCGTTTAGCTGAATATTTTACTTCTCAATCGTCTCGTGCTTTAGTTTTCTCGAATTTGTTGCAATCTTCACTAGGTTTTCTGAAATTTGTGGGTCTTTCCTCTTCTATTCTTTACTTCATTGCTCACTTTTAATTGTTGTGGAGCTTGTGAGTAGCTTAGTGAAAAAAGTTGAATCTTTTTTGGTAATAAAAGAGCTAATGGACTATGATATTAAAATCTGCAGGTGCAAACTCAAAAAATACTAGTAGCGAGTCAAGTAGCAAAGTACCCTCTCCTAGGCCATCATCAACTCTTCGTACAGAGGGTGAGATCTTGCAGTCTGACAATTTGAAGAGATTTTCCTTTAGTGATCTCAAAGCAGCCACTAGAAACTTTCGCCCAGATAGTGTATTAGGTGAAGGTGGTTTTGGTTGTGTCTTTAAAGGGTGGATAGACGAGCATTCATTAACCGCGGTCAGGGCCGGGACGGGCACGATTATTGCAGTAAAGAAGCTTAACCAAGAAAGTTTTCAAGGTCATCAGGAATGGCTGGTCAGTGTCCCTTCTGCTCAGTTTTGTTCTATCTGTTTGTTCATACAATTGAAACAATTTTCTTAGTTAAGGTTCATTCAAACATTTCTTTGTGCAATGTGCATTGACATTGAGCACATTTATTCGAATTTGTCAATGTGATTTGTTAGAGTTCGAGTTTTAAGGCTTCGACTATACCAAACTGATCTTTCATTGATTTTTGCTTTCTGGTGGTTTTTGAATTTCAGGCAGAGATTAACTATCTGGGCCAACTGTATCATCCCAATCTTGTAAAACTAATTGGTTACTGCTTAGAAGACGATCACCGACTTCTGGTCTATGAGTTTATGCCGAAAGGCAGTTTGGAGAATCATTTATTCAGAAGTGAGTGGATTGTGATGCTCAAAATTTCAAGCTTCTAGTAGAAGTAGCAATGTATTCCATGAACTTGAATGTTTAGAATCTGCTTTTAAAACAAATTGATATTTGGATCAGGGGCTTCTTACTTCCAACCGCTCTCCTGGAATCTTCGCATGAAGGTCGCACTAGGTGCTGCGAAAGGTCTGGCTTTCCTTCACAGCGACAAGGTCAAAGTCATATATCGAGATTTTAAAGCCTCTAATATCTTGCTCGATTCGGTATGTGAAAAACGCTTGTTTCTGAAGATTATAAAGTGGTCTAGTATTCAAATCCTGTCTAATGCAGCCTCTTTTCATGGTAATTTGACAGAGCTTTAATGCTAAACTTTCTGATTTTGGATTGGCCAAAGATGGACCAAGTGGTAGTCAAAGCCATGTCTCCACAAGAATCATGGGTACATTGGGATATGCAGCTCCCGAGTATATGGCCACAGGTATCTTTTCAATTACTAGTTTGTTAAGTTCAGAGTTGGCATTCCGCATCAATAACTCCATGGCCTAGCTTCTCAGTTTTACGATTCTTTATCTGCTCATTTGCCCCTACGTTGCAGGTCATCTAACTAAAAAGAGTGATGTATATAGCTTTGGGGTCGTTATGCTCGAGATGTTATCTGGTAGGCGAGCTATAGACAAGAACAGGCCAGGCAGGGAACAAAATTTGGTTGAGTGGGCAAGGCCTTACCTTGGCAGCAAACGTAAATTTGTTCAAGTTATGGATGCTCGAATTGAGGGTCAGTATTCCATGAGTAATGCACTAAAAGCTGCTACTCTTGCAGTCCATTGCATATCAGTGGAACCAAGATTTAGGCCAAGTATGGAGGAAGTGGTAAGAACATTGGAACAGCTTCATGACTCTACTGATAAAGAAGGTTCCAGGGGCTTGAGTCGTCAAAACCCGCAAAAAGCTCATAACCATAGTTCTAAAAACTCAAAGAAAAATGTCGCCGCCACCGGAGTTTCTCACGGTAAAGCTGCCAGTTATCCACGGCCTTCTGCTTCGCCTCTCCAACCATGAAAGAGGAAGCTTTACTTGAACACATTTGACTCCATCCATGGAAAAGTTGAGGATTGCATTTTGGTGCATATTGTACTATCATGTACACAAGCATGAGAAATAAAAAGGAAACACTCTCTTCATTCTTTCCTTTTGTAATTATCATATGAAAGAAAATTTATATTTACATATTTATGTTTTAAAATTGTATGTTAAACCTTTTTTATAAGGTTAGAGGACTAGCTATATAAACATTTATTATTCACTTTAACTTTTTTATTTAAAAATTAACGGGTTACATAATAATAATAATTCAACATAATCGCTTTTCTATATTTGATTTAAATAAAAATTTAAGTGTATATAAAAATTTATAAATTCTATATAACGATGATACATAATTAAAAACAATTTCTATTTGGGCTTATTTGGATAACTTAAAAATGAAACAAAAAAAGCAAATTTAACCCAAGCTTATAACTTGCCCAAAAGCCCAAAAATTAATTATTATTTCTAGAGCAGACAATGGTCAAGGTTCCGCTGAGGTTTTAGCTCCATAGGTGTATCGAGGGAGGTTCTAGGCTAACCTCAGAGTGAAGATGATTGCTGCTTCAACTGCGCTGGTTCACCACGTGTGTTCCGTACCCTTCTCACGTGCCATTCGGTTTTGCTCTTTCACTGTAACTTGCTCCGGGAAAGTACCACCATCTTCCTCGTCGGTGACACGTGCGTCCCACGTGGACCCGCGAGTCCTCCTCGGTATGTCCGAGTCGGAGCTTCAACAACTAGCCGTCGACTTAGGCCAGGTATTGAAAATTATGGGAGTTAGAAATAATGGAGTGAAATGGACTGAAAGCAATAAATTGAAATTGGTTACTTTTTTAAAAATTATTTTTCATTTTCTCTTTTTTTAATTTGTACATTTAGCAAAACTATAGAGGAAAGCAGCTTCACCATCTACTATACCAGAGAAAAGTCAAAGAAATTCAGGATTTTAGCCAATGTGAGTATTGCTAAACTTGTTTAGCTTCTCCATGTGTGTTTGTTGTATTCCTTTGTGTTGTGCTTGCAATTTTGGAGTTCCAGGAAGAAAATGGTCAATTTTTGGAAGTCTTTCGGTGAACGCATCATGTTTAAGTTACGTTGATTTGTTAAAGGGACAAATTGTGGTGAACTAGCTAGAGTTTACACATAATTATACTCAATTGGCTGAAACTTGTTAAAATTTTTTTTGTTATTCGTATATGTTTCTTTCTTCTCTATTCTTGATGCATACACATTATTTCTCAACATTCTATTTTTGGAACTCAATTTGGATTCACTGCGTGTGCTTTTCAATTAGCTAACTTGTATTTTCCTTTTCAAATTCTAAACAGTGCCTCTGGCATTTAGAAATGATCTTGAAGGAGCTGGATGGAGAGTTGGGCGATCACCCATTTATCGCACAGTTACTGCAGCTGATGGCACGGTTAAGGTCAGTTATTCAATCTCATCATTCTGTGTTATGATGCTTTTTGCTACCTTAGTTGTAGATAAAGAGATTTTCACCCAGCATTTGTTTTCTTGTAGCACTTGAACTGTAGGTATGTAGTGATATAAAATTGTGACATGGGCTGGTGTTGAATTACTTGTAGACGTTCTGATGAATTGTTGAAATACAAGTAAAACTGTTTGATGTTTGAGCTTCAAGCTTGGGGAATGGGGGTATTAGACAAGTTATGTCTTTCTGTGTCACTTGATTCAGTGGGTTTGTATGTTTCAGGA
>JANZLD010000003.1:66673935-66684839 GCA_026413575.1 Erythroxylum carthagenense
TTCGTGTCATCTTTAATTAACTTTATCTTCTCATCATTACGGAATTATGGTTTTCTTTGTAATTATGGATTTGATTAGTTGAATTCAAATTACCAATGCCTGTTTTGAGACATTTTCAAATCCATGTTACATTTAACCATCAACCTCAAGTCCAGTAGGTAAAGATGTCTAATACTTAATTCATGACTAATGGCTGTTTATCTTTTATTCAGGACGTGCAGATTGGGCAAAGAATGATCACCATTTCCACTGTGGGAGTTCCTAACACGGTAAAAAGGCTGGCAGCTCATAAACTTCAGTCCACATTAGCTTTCAGGTACTGACGTTTCAGGAGAAGGAATTCCTACTTGGATTATGTACTAATTTAATTGATTTCAAATGTCTGTGTGTTTGAGTAATTGACAGTTTAAACAGGCCTGAGCTTCAATACCTTTCACAACATTTAGTTGTTAACCTTGTAATACAGAAGTTGGGCATATTAAGCTGTGAATCTTCACTGATCTAACTGCTAGTTGTCGTCTTAGACATTGATAACTAGTTGATGAATCTATGATACTCAGAAATTGGTACATTTCATCACAATGAAAGATGGAATCTTGCATTTTCAAAATTTTTCATGCAATTGAAAGCGTTGCATTTATTGTTGGTCCTGACCTGTTGTCATAATGACACCAGCTTACATGCTCCAACCCAGAAGCTCAGGGAAACAATTGTTCCAAGTGCAAAGTCCTACCCTTTAGATGCAATTATGAGAGATTGCAAAGACTACTTCCTTGAAACTAGTCGACGGGTCTCATTTGAGTATGCACTTTTAGGTAGTGCAATTCCATTTGATAGAAATTTCTTGCTAAACACCAGACCGGAATGTGACAACTTAAGATTATGTTTTTCCTTAAAACAACTTCGTCATTTGTCGTGCAGCTGGGGTGAATGACAAACTGGAGCATGCATTAGAACTTGCAGAGTTACTTCATAAGTGGGGACGCGGGTATCATGTAAATCTGATACCTTTCAATCCAATTGAAGGCTCTGATTATCAGCGTCCACACAAAAAGGCGGTATGATTTTTCAGTATTCATCGTGCATCTTCTTTCCATTGCATTCAGCAATTATAGAGATTAGTTGAAGACTTCTTTACCTCTTATCATTTTGCTGTGAAAATTGCCAATTACTTCATCTGTTTCGGCAGGTTCAAGCTTTTGCAGCTGCATTGGAGTCTCGTAAAATAAATGTGAGCATACGCCAAACCAGGGGAATGGATGCAAGCGCAGCTTGTGGTCAGCTAAGAAACGAGTTTCAGAAAAGTCCTCTGTTAACCAAATCTGACTCCGAACAGCCTCAACCAGATGTCCAGGTTGGCTGCTGATGTTGCAGGCTCTGGCTGATCGAAGCCATCAAACATTTGCTGACCCAATGCTCTCTTTGTCTGCATCTCATCTTACTTCTGATGCTAAATGGCAAGGTCAGGAATCCCTGTAGATGGTCTGCAATGAAGTTTATTTATGCTATATGAGCTACAAAATAAGCTCTTTGTTGCTAGGATTCGGAATCAAATAGTGCGATTATGGGCTTGATGCACCGTGTTAACTTGAGACTGCAGCTGTGACTTGCCAGGTGGATCATGGAACGCTAGCTTTCAACGCAGTTTTTACCTGGCATAAGATGTAAGTGGATGGGTAATACAGTAACTTAGTAAGTAACAGCCAGACTGGCATCATCTGAAGATCTCACTTCATTCCTGTTGACTGTAGAGCATTGTCTGTAAACTAACTGGAGTCTATCTTATGCATTGATCTCTAATACAACAGGCTTTTCACTATGACATTCATTTCCCTTCAGTGACAGCTGCGCGCTGCAATATTTGGTCTGAAGGACTGCATTTTTATGACATTTTTTATTTGAAAATTAATAAATACTTCTAATATTATTAATGTTACTATATAACTATCATTTAATTCTTTCTTTCATTATGTAAATAGTTTCTTATAACTATTTTTAACTTACAATAATGTAATATTTAAATATTTAAATTTTAATTCTTGGTTTAAAGTTATAAATGACAAAAGATAAATGAAATATAACAATTGGGATTGTACATCAACAACTCAAGAAAAGTTTCGATATATCTTTATAAAAGTATAAAGTAATAATAATTAAAAACAAAAGACATTTATTTAACTAAGAATTATTTAATTAATAAAATTTATATGATTTTTTCATAATATAACTTATAGATAGTTTTATTATGTTTTTTTTCCTTTCATTTAACATTTTAAACTAAAACTTTTTAAAAGGGCTAATATAGGCCTTTAGAAGGTGGAACCAACTCTGTGGCCCGAGACACGGATCAAAACGAGGTCGTACCCGTAGGTCCAATCTCTCAAAATGCTCGATTAGGGTTTAAGGTTCTACAAAAAGTCCTAACCCTCGCCTTTGTTAACGTGTTTGAATTTACAGTTCGGAGCTACTAGTTCTATAAAGATCTAATTAAATCTTCAACTATTCTCTTAGTTTAAGCTATCTTCTTTCTCGTCCTATCTCGCAGTACGAGGTGCGTAATTTTTTCTTTGTTCTTCTCTTTAGTTTTTCGAATATATTTGAAAACCCTAATGTTCTATCTTGTTCGTTCAGCTTCAAAGTGTGTGTTGTAACCGGGCAATTTAGATCAGTCGTGTTATTTCTGTCTGGGAAAGATTTATACTTTAGGTCTGCTTGTTAACCGGGTTTTGTTAACTGGGTTGAAGAGTATAATTGTTTTTGGGGAACGATTGGTTATTTAGGATTTCTTGTTTACTGGATTTTGCTAAATGGGTCGAAGAGTATCTTTGGTTTGATTGAACTAAGTTTTCGTTCTTACGTGTTTTGGATGTCAAATTTTAGTGCAATTTGGTTAACAACCAAATAGTCAATCTGAAGCTTTGAATTTTTCGTGATTTGAAGGTCCTTTGTACGGATTAGTTATTTTTGTTCTTCTCTGGTGTTGAAAAAAAGAAAAAACCCGGATCTACTCTGTGATAAAGAGTTTATGCACTAAAACGTGTAATGGGTTGAGGACTCTTTATTTGTTTGTCTGAGAAAAACTATAGTTTGTTCATTAGTTTTTTATTGATAGGGAAGTATCATGAGGAGGCACAGTCCACAATATTATAGTCCGCCTAGAAGAGGATATGGAGGAAGAGGTAGAAGCCCGCCCCTAAAGAGAGGGTATGGAGGTGGTGGTGGCTATGGACGGCGCAAACAACAAAACCATGGAAGCCTTTTGGTTCGAAACATTCCTCTAGACTGTCGGTAATGTTTTTCTTATTTTACTTGGTGTTTTTTATTATATTTTCCTACTAATTTTGTTTGTGATTTGGAGAGCAATATGTACGATTCATGGTTTTGTAAACTGGTATGATTGCTCCTCATTGCAGACCAGAAGAACTACGTGGTCCATTTGAGAGATTTGGTATTGTGAGAGATGTGTACATTCCTAAGGATTACTACACAGGGTAATGCTCTTCGATTGATTGTGGACATGACTACTGGTTGTAATGCTTTGATGTTCATAAATTCAATCTTAGTTTATTGGTTAGAGATATGAAGTCAATGATGAAAAAAGATATGTGAATTGCATTCTCAACTAATTTGCCAAGGCATTTATCTGATTTTCTTTTTCATAGTGAATTGAACTTTGTACTGGTTTGCCAGGGGGATGTTGGTTTGAAGTTAAAATCAAGACCAAGCCCCACAATTGATGAAGGGCCATACTGTTTATCTTACCCTAACATATTGGTCTCGAGAGTATTGTTCCTTTTTGAGGAGAAAAATTATAATTACAAATCACTAGAAGTTTGAAGAGGAAGATGATTGATTCCTGGCCAATTGAAGGCAAGTTGAGGAGATTATAAGTTTGGGAATGTGCATTTCAAGTGCGTCTTATATTTACAAGCATGTGAAGAATTTTCAAGTCACTTGCCTATTTTGAAGTTGCCTTTGATACTTGACTGTTAAAGGAAAAGGTCAGCCACTAAGCTTCCTTTACATAAATTCCCTGATCGCAAAGTGTAAGACTCCAGAAACAAGATGTCAATTTGTTGGAAGCATTCTAACCTTTGGTAAGGGTATTAAGGCAAAATCAGATAAGCTAATGGAAGTTATTATATTATTTGATTGAGGCAAAATCAGATAAGCTACTAGAAGTTATTTATAATTTTTGATTGTCTTTGCCTATCAGCTAAACTTGAATGCCTCTGTTGATGCTTCCTATATGTTCTATGCAGTGCACCTAGAGGGTTTGCATTTGTTCAGTTTGTAGATCCATCTGATGCTTTTGAAGCTCAGCATCGTTTGAATGGACAAATTGTTGCTGGGAGAGAGATATCTGTGGTTGTAGCAGCAGAGTCAAGGAAAAGGCCTGAGGAGATGCGCCAAAGATCCAGGTTGAGGTACAATATATTTGCCAATTCATTTAGCATGATTTTATGCCCTTTTTTCCTTGTGTCCAGAGATTTATTTTCTATTATGGACATCATCAGGGATCATTCAGGCCATGGAGAACGATCATCTTATTATGGTATAGTTCACTTGTTATTTGCAAAGTGTTTTTGTAGGTAGCTCATATATTGTTTGTAGTTAAGCTATAAGTTTCTTGAAATTATTCAAAATGGTTGTTTGTTCCACTGTGGAGGAAGATTGCCAATGGACATAGGATTCTCTCTTTTGGCACATATTACTTCTGTAACGAGTCTGGTCATTGTTCATTCAATGCATTTTCTGGGTGGATAAGATGGGATGTGATTATTTTTAAATCCTTCAATCTGTTTGCATTCTGAGTGAACTTTGAAAAAACTAATCACTATTTGTTTAATATACCTCAGGGCATTCTCGTTCTCGATCTTTATCCCGCTCTGCCTCACCTCGTCCTTATGCAGGTTCTAGATCTAGATACCGCTCAAGGTAAAGGTTCATAATCTTTTACCTGTCGTTTTACCCTTTTTTGTGGCAAAGGGGGTGCTGGAAAAGAATTTCATTTATTATTGCAGGTCATATTCTCCTGCCCGAAGACACCGAGACTACTCTGCTTCCCCTAGAAGGTGTGCGGATTATCCAAGATCTCCCAGAGGTCCCCCATCTGAGAGAGATAATGACTACAATGGCAGGCCATATTCTCGAGGTTATGATAATACTGACAATCTGAAGGATACTGGCAATGGATATCACGAGTAAGTGGAAATATTTCTTATTTTATTGTCTCATCTTTTAGTCATTTCTGAGTGGGTCATGTCAAGTCCTTTACGGGTTCTCACACACAGATCTATCATTAAATGCCTTCCTGTTTTTGGTATTAAACTCATCTATGTAGAGATAAAAGAAGAAAATCTGATGTGCGCTCCTGTACATTTGTACTAGCTAATATCAAGCATGCAATATTGTTTACATTCTAACTTATGAGGATGATGGCTAGGAACCATTTGTCCAAAAGAATGCCGTATCAAATTATTCATTTTCAACCATAAAATTGGTTTTCATATCATTAATGTAATGAAATGTTGAATAATTCCAGAGAATCTGCATATGATCATGAGGAAGTGCGAGGTTGGAGACCATCATCACGTAGGGCTTTGAGGTCGCCCTCTGGATCCAGATCTCGATCTGCTGACTAGTGTTCCATGCAGTGAGGCAAGCATTTGGCTGTTATTGACTGCTGAATTCGGTAAAAGGAGTATTGTTAACATGATTTTCTATGGATATCTTGCTGATGGAGGAAAACTTTGGTAGCTTGCCACCTTAGAATTTTGTAGATGAAAGGAAATGTATAAGAATTTTTCGAACCTCATAGTTCGTGGTTTGCTTTTATTTCTCGACTGGTATCCCGAAGTTCTAAACTGAGTGCTTCATGTCATTAGTTTCATAATGTTCCTAAGCAGACTTTAATATTTACACATTACTATGTTCTATCATATGTTTGTTGAAACTTGATCTACACCGGATCCTTAAACGCAGCTTGAAGTATTTGTTTAGTTAAATTCCTTAAAAACAGCTTATGCAGAAATGACAGAGAAAACCTGACAGGTTCTGCTATGATCAACAGTATAACCTATAATTGTTAGATATTGTGAGATGTTGCAGGACGTTTCTGAAGCTATCTGATCATTTAGTCCTTAAAATCACTGATGCTTCAATAAAAGCTCAAAATTTTTTGATCGACTAAGGTTAGCTACTGCGTGAGCAACAACTGAAGTATGTAACTGGTAGATCAATGTTGAATTCATAACAGTTTTCAGTCAGTTGTATCAAACAGTAGCCATTTTGATCAACTTAATAAGATCGTTGACACAAATAGCTGAAAAGGAAATGATTCTCTAACGTAGAAGCTTCATGTGATGCTTTTGCATGGTGGGTAAATATTTTTTGTGTCAAAGTGATAGATCGTGACGGGCACTATTTGGACAAAATTGAACACGAGTATAAACTCAAATCGTACCTGCTTGACCGTTGATAACTACTAGTGTATTATCAAATCTGAAGACTGTTTCAAGAAACATTACTAGATATTCAAACGATTTGAAGTCTAGAAGGATAAAGTCAAAGCGAGTAAATTGACCGCTAATTGAGTATTAATAGTTGTCAATTCTGAAATTCTCCTCCTCTGAGTGAATATAAAACGAATCCAAGCTCCTCAGGGATTGCACTGAATTTCAAAGTCCAAGCACGAGAGGGAGAAACAGTTTGTGAGAAAGAGATGGCTATAGGGATATTGGAAGTGTTCTTGGTGAGTGCAAAAGGCTTGTCAGGCAACGATTTCTTAGGTACATGAAAAAAAAAAACACTTCTTTTTTATATATTTGATAGGAGCACTGGTCACTGTATTTTAGATCTTTAATTACGCCTCTTCAATCATTATTTTTGATCATTCACTCTGATCTTCGTTGTTTCTATTTTTCTTATATGTCTCATTTATGTGAAAGTACAGTTTGAAGATGCTGCAACATGTTTTTATTTTATTTATTTCACTTCTATTTTTTGAGTTCAAGATTCATACTTTTTGGCGTTCATGGTCTACACCCCTTAACCAATTTGTGTCTGGTTCTTTTTCTAAACGTAGTGTGAATAGAAAACATTTCTTAGTTCATTGTTTTGACAAGTTGGTGCTACTGCAGGTGCTACGGATCCATATGTTATTGTACAGTACAAGAGCGAAGAGCGCAGAAGCAGCGTAGCCGCAGGTTTGCTGTTTATTTTCTTTGTCCAAACTTGTGGTTGATAATTGGTTGGACCGGTCGGACATGATCAAGAATCTTAAACCTTTTCTCACGGTGATCATAGATCTTATAAACGTTTCTGGACCTTTTTCTAATGCAGAAGGAGGAGGGAATCCGTCATGGAATGAGAAAATTAAACTTAGAGTGGAGTATCCAGGAAAAGGAAATGACTACAAGCTAAGTCTGAGAATCATGGACAAGGACACCTTCTCAGCAGATGATTTTCTGGGAGAAGCCGTGTAAGATAACTTGCTCTCTCTGATTCTGCAAATGTCTCTCCATGATCTCTTCAGCTCTCAGTAACTTTGTTTGATGATAATTTTGAAGTAATAGCCAAGTGTTCGTTCAATCAAGTTCATCCTGAAAAATTGCTTAAAAGAGTTGTAGAACAGTGTTTGATATCTTGTCAGATAGAGGATTCAGACTCCAATTTCACATGTTTTCTTTCAAGAATAATGCACCCCTTCCATTGATATCTGAAGAATGAATGCATGTTAAAACTGAAATGAGGTATAAGAGTCTATATCGGTGCTTATTGAACTATGAAAACATGTGACTGTAGGATTGCCAGTTCGGCCACCTGTAATTTATGTTTAACTTAATTTTTTCTTAGTCCAGATTCAACTCAAAGTTTGATTAGATTCGAACTATTCAAATTAGGTTAAAATAATGTTAACTGATACAAAGTCTAGCCTAATCGGATTTGGTTCGGAGTTCGGACTGATTTGCTATCCTTACGCAGCTATGTTAGTTAAATTCTTGAGACACGGATTCTTACATATTTTTGTTTTTTTTATCAATGTTACATATTCTGTATGCAGAATCTATGTGAAGGATTTACTTGTTTTAGGAGTAGAGAATGGAACTGCAGAACTTCACCCTCTAAAGTATAGTGTTACTAATGCAAATCAATGCTATTCTGGGGAGATTCAAGTGGGTCTCAATTTCACCCTCAAAAAGGTATAGATATTTTCTTCCTACAAGTAATAATAATCAGAAAGTAAACAGAAGCATAGTTGACGACTCGAGTTTGAATTGAAACTCTGAATTGGGCCGGTTTTAAGAACATAAATATAATTGTAGTATCATAGTATGTTGATGTTTTAGCTTTTACTTTGTGCAGGTGACTGATGTGAATGGTGAGGAAGAGTATGGAGGATGGAAGGAGAGTGATTATTAGTTATCCTGGCAAGATTGTGTAGTACCGAACCTACATTAGTTGTTTATTTATCGAATTTTAGATTGTAATCTTTTTGAATAATTATGTTCAAGTTTTCATTGATTTTTTATTTTAAAATTTTTTATGCTTTAACGTTTTATTAACCTCTTGTAATATTTTTAGCTATTATACAATTTTCTTTTATTATTTTCTGTTTATTTATAATTCTAAATTTTAAGAATTTAAATTAAAATAGATTAATAAATTAATAAAAATGTGATGAAGGAGAATGAGTGCTATCTAAATATTATTATAGAAGTAAGTGATAATTTTAAAAATAAAAAGTAATAATAATAAACCAGATAATAAAAATTTTTAATATATTTAACCTTTTTTTGGATAAATATTAATTTCTTTATTTTTCTGGCTTGTGCCTTTATTTGATTTTATTAGTTAAGGCTTACTTCTATCTGATTCAACAAAATCAAAGACTTGCCTATGGAAGATTAATGACTCATAAGTTTATTCACAATATTCGACTCCCATCTTGGAGAATGTCACACTTATTTTTAACATTAGGATTTCAGTTTTATCAATTTCATTATAATTTTAGGCACAAAAATCTAATTGATTTCGTGTGCTAAGTTGGACCTCTCTTCTTACCAAGTAATTTAGATTTCTCTCAATAGTAAATGGGTCGTTACGTAGTGGTCCTGGTCTGGCCCATATCAAGCCCACTTTTAGCTCAACCAAATCCAACGCCTCAAATGTAGCCTAAATTCGACCAATTTAAATTCTGTAAAACAATTTTGTTTAAGTGTAATTGACGTTTTAATTTAAAATTATTTAAACTTACAAAGATAATACATAATTTCGAATAATTATACTAAAATAAAGTCATTTTTAAAAAATTTGGATCAAGCTTTAAGCAAATTTTGAAAATTCAAAATTTTCTTCCAACTTAAATTTAAACATTTCAACATATAATTAAGTTATAAATGTGGATTCACTGAACAATTGCCAAGCCGTCTTAGCTCAGCCGGTAGAGCGCATGGCTTTTAACCATGTGGTCGTGGGTTCGATTCCCACAGACGGCGTGATTATATTTGAAAGATTCTTTTCCAAATTATGCTGCCTGAATAAAATATGTTTATAATCTCTTTAACTGGAAAGTCGTTTGATTTCACCTATATAAAGGCGTAGGCGGGAAGTTCTGATTTTCATTTTGACGTCCCTTACGTCTCGTTCTATCTTTCTCTCTCTCGCATCTAGAAACATCGACGAACATTTCCGTTTCGATCTTTTACCTTTAAGTTTGTAGTATCACATTCTCATTCTAGATCTCTCTGTCTGATCACTGTATTATTTAATCAGGATCGGAATTGAAAGGAATGTAAAGAACTGATGATCAGACTGTGAGTAGTGTAAGCAGATCCGTTCCGTGATTGTTAGTTTGAGTGTTTCCTTTTCGATCTTTCACCTTTAAGTTTGTAGTATCATATTCTCATTCTAAATCTCTCTATCTGTTCGTTGTATTATTTAATCAGGATCTGAAATGGAAGGAATGACAAGAAATAAGAATCTGACTGTGAGTAGTGTAAGTAGATCCTTTCCTTGATTGTTAGTTTGAGTGTTTCCTTTTCGGTTTTTCACCTTTAAGTTTGTACTATCACCCTCTCATTCTAGATCTCTTTAAAATGTCTCTCGCTCTCATTTAGAAACCTCGACGACGATTCTCCTTCTTTTCAACGATTACTAAATGGCGGAGATGAAGAAATGAAATTAAAGCACGGTAATTAAAATTGCTGCATGATTCTTCCTTTTCTGCTCAGATGGAATAATTACAACAGATTTCTTTAGTATTGTTTAATCATCTGAAATGAAAGAAGTATAAGAACTGAGAATCAGACGATGATTAATGTAAATAGATCAGTTACGTGATTGTTACTTTGTTTACAAATTACTATAGGTCTTACACTTCAAAAGAAATAGCAGCAAACAATTAAATATTACAAGCTGGTGCACTTCCTGACCGCAGAAATTTAATAACTAATTAAGAACTCTACCAGAGGAATAGATTGTTTAGTGGTAAAATCTCTGTCTTATACTTCGCGGGTGGTTTTGTACTATATCCGCTGCTTTTTGATTGCTTGCATGTCCCCAAAGAACATTAGGAGCAAATACAACAAATTGATAATGTAAGGTGAACTGAGATTGCTGATTTTCCTCTCACATTGGCTTTTTGAAAGTTACGGGAGCAGAAACTTGACATATAAGGGCTGCTCCGTTGAGTTCAGCCTCTTTCACATATACTATTAGGGTTATGCATAAGCCCATCTCTATAGCCCAAGTCCAACCTACATGTAGATAAGAGCATATGTTTTAAATTCAAATCAGATCGCTGTAATCATCGTAATGATATACATAGGATTAGATAAGATAGTGTTTTTGAATATTCAAATATCCTAATATACTTGTATATAAACAGAAGTGATTCATTA
>JANZLD010000003.1:66694934-66711076 GCA_026413575.1 Erythroxylum carthagenense
TGGGGAGGAAAAGGTCAAGGAAAATCATTCCAGTGCGAGCTCGTCTTCGCCAAGATGGGAATCAAGTAGTTTCATGTTCTCAACTATTTTAAAAATGAAATCAAGGTTAGATATTCTATATCTTTTTTTCTCTTGTGCAGTCCTATTATGATGAGTGCCGGAGAATTGGAAAGTGGAAACGCTGGTGAGCCTGCAAAGCTCATCAGACAAAGGTACCGTGAAGCAGCTGACATTATCAGGAAAGGAAAAATGTGTGCTCTCTTCATCAACGATCTTGATGCCGGAGCTGGTAGACTAGGTGGAACCACACAATACACGGTCAATAACCAGATGGTTAACGCAACTCTCATGAACATCGCCGATAACCCAACAAGTGTACAACTCCCTGGTATGTATAACAAGGAGGAGAATCCTCGTGTTCCGATCATCGTCACTGGTAATGACTTCTCGACATTGTATGCTCCTCTCATTCGTGATGGTCGAATGGAGAAATTCTATTGGGCTCCTACAAGAGAAGATAGAATTGGAGTCTGCACAGGTATTTTCAGAACAGACAATGTTCCTGTCGAGGATATTGTAAAGCTTGTTGATGCCTTCCCGGGCCAATCCATTGGTGAGTTTCCTATCTAGATACTGAAATTCCTTCGTTAGTACATACAATGAACCCAATGTTAGAAGAATCTAGGCATGACAAAAGTGGCATGGCCTGAGTCGGTTCAGGCAAATCGGGTTTTATACAGTCTTGTATTTCAGAATGTTTGAGATTGAGTTGTATATTGCAAACTGCAGATTTCTTTGGTGCTCTTCGGGCAAGAGTGTACGATGATGAAGTAAGGAAGTGGGTTAGCGGAGTTGGAGTTGATGCTGTCGGTAAGAAGCTTGTGAATTCAAAGGAAGGACCCCCAACATTCGAACAGCCAAAGATGACACTTTCCAAGCTCCTTGAGTACGGGAACATGCTTGTTAAGGAACAAGAGAATGTTAAGAGAGTCCAATTGGCTGATAAGTACTTGTCTGAAGCTGCTCTTGGTGATGCCAACCAAGATGCAATGAAGAGTGGAACTTTCTACGGTTAGATCCCTTTGATCCTAGTGGCCTAGATGGGAGGTCTCCCTGGTTTTTTTTTTTTCAAAATTCAATTACTTTTAATATAAAAAGGAGTTTAGGATTTATTATATTAAATTTAAATTTAAATTATCATGTTCTAAAAATTATTATCTATTCCATGTAATATTATTAATTATTACATATGTGTTTACTTTTATATCTTAAAATTTTTAAAATTTAATATAATATGATGTTAGAACATAGCAAAATAATTTATATAATAACTAGAAATCGAAAGATAATTTTTAAATCAGGCGATGTAACATAATTAATCGCTACTACAGATTAACTAACCATGTCCTTTTGATCCTTGTCGCAGGTCAAGCAGCTCAGCAAGTTCATGTTCCCGTCCCTGAAGGTTGCACTGATCCAATTGCCCAGAACTTTGACCCAACAGCTAGGAGTGATGATGGAAGCTGCCTTTATACAACCTAAGGCTATAATAGGATAATGTGTGGAAGAAGAAAAACTCCCTTAATCCGCCACGTTAAGTCCCCAAGGAGTGCTTTCTTTCTTACCACCAATTTCAAATTCTCTCATTTGAATTAGCATACATTGTTGTTCTGTCAAGGGTTGCAATTTAATTCAGATCAACTTCATTTGAAAATTTGCCAGTACTACTTATTTACGATAGGGATAGGTAAATACTGTAACTTGACTTGATCCTACCCACCTATACCCACAAATGCATATAACTAAATACTATTAATTAGAAAAATAAAGAGAGCGGAGCACTTGAAATAAGGAATAATTAGATCCCAAAGCATAAAATTTTCCTGGAGACTTGAAATCTGCTTGAATATTAAGGAAAGAAATGCACTTTACATATACAACCATATCCTTATGATTGAGATAAGCCTACAGATGTAGGAAATACCAGAAACCAAACCTGAGCCAATTAAGATAAGCCTACCAGTTTCCTGCACATAAGCTAGCTTAGTCATCCTACTGACTAAATCCAACAGGTTTGGACAACCTAAACTGTTCATCTAAGAGTAGCTGTGGTGAATTATAGAGGACAACGATATAGTGATCAAAGTGAATCCTAAAAAAAGGTCAGTTCGACTGCTCGTGGATCTATTATGCGGTGGCATTACCTTCAATATTATCCTCTTCCAGGTCCTTGACTCTTTTGAAAATCTCATAATCATTAAATCCTGCACATTCATGAACCATTTACATGCTAAGAATCACTTTTTAAGTCACAAAATGTCATGAACGAGACTAAGATTATTACTGGTTCACATCAAATGGACTTCAGATACCTGCTCCCAAGTCTTCAATTTCATCATGTGGTGATCTCACAAGCTCTTTCCTGACAGATGGGGGATTAAGTGTCATAAAATCAGCATTTACATTATCATCTGAGCACAAGTCCTTCTCTGTGACCCAGTCCTTTAGAAAACCATTACTGTCAAATGATAGAGGGTCTATGATATCCTGTTCATTTCTGAGAGAGAAGAAAAGATTCAATTAGAAAAAGAAACCATCTTAAGAAATTATACAATCATTAAGAGAAACACTTGCATTTGTCTTAATTTGAGGTTGTACTGCACGAAAACTAGGTCGCGGAGTCGTTGACGTTCAAGGCAATTTTTTGCGTCATGTAATCGCTCAAACAGGATCTGGTTTTGCTTGTATCCGATTAAACTGCAGGTTTGACTGAGAATACGAATGGCCAACCGCAGCAAATTTGGGCAACTTCCTCCATAGGTGGACCACCATTCAGCTGTTACATAAGGAGAAAGTACTAGATAACACATCAATGTGGCAGGGCCAAGTACTAGATAACACATCAATGTGGCAGAGCAAACAGTCCACATTAAAGAGAAACATAAATCGAGCATTTCGGATAATTGAATGGGAAAGCAATAAGCCTTTGGCATTCCATGATTTAAACCAGATTATCCTACCAGACCAAAAAGTTCTCTTCAATGAGTAAAGCGCAGTTGTGCAATGCACAAAGCAAAACACAAGTAATATCTAAAAGCATATGCATAAGCATAAAAAAGACCAATCTGGACTCAAAAATTGGCTACTTAAAGCAATTGAGTCTAACAAAAATGGAGGATTCACCAGGAAGAAGGGTGTCTCTAGATCTAACAGCCATCTTTCTTCCAAGATCTCCTGCTGCACTCTTGTATAAGCTTATCTCTTTGATGATCTTATCTTGGACTGTTATATCAGAAACTAACTTCTCAATGCAATCAAACATCCCAGAGAGGATCTCATTGTGTATGTCTCCCTCAATACTGTAAAAGAACTTGGGATTAAGATAAAACCCAGAAGCATGAAGAGGGAGATTCCATTGTTGTTCCCACCAATGATCTATGATATTCCAGTAGTCCATGTACTCCTCCCTCTTCACAAGCTCTTTCTTAATCGCTTCCTTTGCTCGATACATCCCTGCGTAGACATAACCCATGGCAGGCCTTCTTTTGCAGCTAACTATTCTCAAGACTCGCAAGAGAGGATTTGTTAGATTGACTATTAGGGTACATGAGGTCCAGAATGATTGATTGCTTATCAGATCTAACATTTCAAGCCCCCCTGGTTTCCGGGAATACGGGCAGTCCATCCACTCCTGTGATGTAACCATGCTTTGCAAATCATGTTTAAGATTGACAATTTGTTTCAATGTTGAAAAGTTTGTCGCAAATCGAGTGATTCCCGGTTCTATAATATCATGGCCAGAGGTATATCTCCTCAGCATATTCAAGACAACACTATGATTGTAAACAAATCTTGTGATAGACCTCGCCTGTTCAATTATTGAGTTTATCCACTCAAGTTTTGAAAAGTCTTCAAATATCAAATCTAGACAATGAGATGCGCAAGGAGCCCAATAAAGAGTTGGAAAAGTATTTGATAACCTTCTTCCTGCAACAATATAGTGCTCTTCCATACTAGTAATAACTTGCAAAACATGTCTTACTCCAATTTCTTCAACCACCTTCAGAATCAGATCATAAAGAGCATCTGGTGAGTTTATAATATCAGAAGCATCCACAGATTTCAGGAACACCGCTCCTTCAGGACTGTAAACTAAAAAATTTAGCACAATCCTGCCCATCACTGTGTTCTGTTGATCAACCAAAACAGAACAACCAGTCCTGGACCAACTTCCCTTATACCTATCAACATCATTTTTCACTTCCTCAAAAGAACTCTTAAGTATCCAACCTTGAAGATCTGTGTATGAAGGCATCATAACTCCTGATCCTCCGGAAGCAATAGCTTCAACCATTGGATGGAAGAAAGCTGAGTTCACAGCATCCAAAGGCGCCCCAATATCAAACAAAAACCTTCCTATAGCCATATGAATATTATCATACGTGCCTTTAGAAAATAAACTATCATTCACAGGAACAGCAGAATTTGCAGTAGTAATCACACCAGAACCTTTAAGTCTCCCTCTCTTCCTTCTTGGCCCACTCTTGCTCGTTTCATGCTCTTGACTAGCTAACGTAATTGAATTAGCCTCTATCTCATTAGAAACTGCAACTAACTCTGTTTCAGCATTAACAATCTGCTCATCATTCGCAAAAGCCTCTATATCGGTAGAAACTGGATTCAATTTCGTTATTTCCGCAGCAATCTTTTGCTTCTTCCTCTTCTTCACAACAACCCCATCTAAACTTTGTTGCATATTAATCTTAACATCTGGAGGAACTCGTAAACAAGTAGATGCATTTCCCTTTTGCCCAGCTAAATGTTCCTTAATCCTATGAATCCCTCCTCCTTTAAACATCTTACTGCAGTACACACACTTAAGCTGAACTCTATCACCATTCTTAAACATTTGACAATGCTTCCATGCAGGGTCATGTTTCTGTGACGTTATTGGTATAGGTTCCAAATTAGAACCCATCTACAACAAAATTTTAAGAATTCAGATCACTCAAAACTTCTGATAATGCCTTTTGTATCTCAGAATTCTTAAAAAGGAAAATCTATGTTCCTCCGTATACAATTCAATCCACCCTGAACCAAGCAAACTGAATTGACAAAGACCCTTTACCATTTAGGCCTCAATTGCAGTAACAACACGAGAGTAAGAACCATAGACATGAACACACGAAAACTAAGAACTTACTTGAGTTGCATGTTATGTTCTTTTTTTGCTTGAGACGAATCGTTGAGAAAAAAGAACCGAGTCGAGGGGGTTGAGGCGGTCTACAAAAACAAGGGGCTTGGATAACCGGACGGACCAGTTAGGGCAAGGTTTAGCCGGTTTGGTTGTTTTTACCGGGTCATCCGATTAGACAATGAAACTGGACCGTTTTTAAGGTACGAGAAACCGGATTTCCCGGTTACCTTGCGAAAGAGCCGGAAAAGGTTGAGACTGAATCGAAAACAAAACCAGCCGGTGACCGGAAAATACCACAGTGAACCGGCTGAGTGATGTTGGTTCATGACAGGTATGTTGTAATGGTTTTTCTCTCAAAAACAGATAAGAAGTTTCCCAATTTTCCTTGGATTTCCTTATGTTACATCCTCTCGTACTTGATTTGTCTTAAATAAGAATATAGATTAATCATTACCTCAGCTAAACAGTACTGACCAAATTTATAAGAAGATGAAAACATCTCAAACTTAGAACATTAGCTTTGAAGCGTGGTGTCAAGGATTCAGCAATTGCGTACTTTAATCAGAGGTCTAAGTTTAAGTTATAATAAAATCTGTTCGGCTTTATCCCTTACGGGCCGATCCAACGTGAGCAAAGATTAGTCTGATTGTGGACGTCTTAAAGATACCTTCTTAAAATTGAGATCTTTCTAAAACACTTCGTGGTTAAAATTTTTTTTAAAAAAA
Organism: Erythroxylum carthagenense; assembly: GCA_026413575.1. Taxonomy (NCBI): domain Eukaryota; kingdom Viridiplantae; phylum Streptophyta; class Magnoliopsida; order Malpighiales; family Erythroxylaceae; genus Erythroxylum; species Erythroxylum carthagenense. Next base: position 66,700,857 of record JANZLD010000003.1, read on the forward strand.
GTTAGCTTTGAGCTGTGCACTAAAGATAAATTATTTGATCAATTAATGAATTTAAATCAAGCAACAACTCAATTTGTAATCTGAGCATCGTTTGCTTGATTCTATGGTTAAATGGTTTGCTTCTACCATTTTTTTCTTTAGTGATTGTTTAGACGTGAAAAGAGTAGCCTTTGAAGTAAAGGTGATTTAAAAAAAAACGAAACCCACCGAAGCTAATGGATTTCGACATGAAATCAATGGATCAAGAGACAAACTTGACCCGACCATTGCCAATCTCTTTTCAAATCCAATCAATTATAAAAAATAAAGTAAAAGTGATTCAAAATTAACGGGCCAAATCAGGCACGATTCTTTCAAGTTTGAGCTTGATCATGGCCGGTTTCAGTCGCCACCCCTACTTTGTAAACAGTTCTTAACCAAGAGGTAAATCACACTCACAAGACAACATAACCAGGAAAACAAAAAGCCCTTCAAATAAGATAAAGAAAAAAAAAGGATCCATACATAAGAAAATTTCCAGTCTCCAAATTGGAATATAAACTGTACTACCTTCTCTATTTATACACCCTTAAGGCTTGTAAAGTAACTTTAGTCTCTTCAAGGATCAGCAACTTCACCATCTGAGCCTCAGCTAGCTTTGATTCTAGGTATACCCTCAAACTAACAATGTACAACTTTTAAGTATATAGCAACAGTTTTATTTTCATACAGCTCCTGTTCATTTAAGTAACTAAACAGGGCAGCCTCTGGACATAGTAAGAAGGAAGAAAGGGAAGCTCATACTATTTCCTCAGTTAGCTGTACAGTTCTATGCCATTTATGCCGCTGGATGCAGAGTAAGGACACTGATCCTCCTTTCTGCAATGACATTATGCCAATCATAGTTAGTTTTACTTCTAAAAAAATTCGTTACGGCAGTCGTATCAGAAGTATAATTACCTCCGGCTGCAACGAGTTTCTCTACACGTGCAACTATATGCTTCCCGTACGTATACTTTTTCAAAGCATTTAAATGAACCTTTATTCGGTTGAGGATTATTTCAAGTTGCTGGTCATCACAAGTTTCCAGCACTTTCTGTACAACATAATTTGCAAACTGATCTTTCATCATGACCTGCAAAAGAATGAACACAGAAATACATGGAAACAGCTTTGATATTTCAAATTTGAAACAATTTTACATTAGCTCCTCACAGTATCAAAAGGAAAATCAAGAACCAAGTCATATGAAGTGAACGAGAGCATTCGCAACAAACATTAGAGCAACCATGCACTAATGGAGATGGACATTTAGTCACCTACTTTTAAGAGGAAAATATAGGATATTTCATACTCAGCTAAAAAGAATATCATGAGGGTTGTGAAGGGAAAAAGGTGGAGGAAAAGTACGGATTGGTGATCTGAGAAGATCATATAGAATGAAAATTTAACAACCCGGGCTAAACAGGTAAACATAAAGACAAAGCTGAAATAGATGATAGGGCAACAAAATAAAAATCTACAGGTTTAGAAGATTTTAAAGTATAATCACAGACCTGAAGAGGCTCATTTTCATTAGTACCAAGCATCTCATCAACCAAGGTCTGTCTTTCTGTAGGAGTACCGAATGTTAAACACTTTTCAATGACATTGGAGGCAAACTTTTGCTGGCTCATCTGAACAATTTGCCCAGATAGCTTAGTAATTATAGCAGATCGTTCATGCGGTTTTCCGTGCTCCAAGACGTGCTGCAACATTTTATAGAAACAACTTTCAAACTCCCATACGAAAATAAGCCAACTATTCATGTAAAAACCAAGCAACATGTATGGAGAAGGTGGGTAAAATATTCTGCAGTTGGTGGCAACTAAATTTCTGTTTCATATCGTTGGTTAGTAATTCAGCATCTATGTGCAGGTTTAGACCGGCGCTGAGGCTTGGAAAATGGTTAAGCTATGAAAATTGTGGACCATCACTTCATCCAGAGGAGGTCATGCTTTAAAATCCTACACCTTGTGTTAACATCCTGTATCACTGCCACGCTTCTATCAAGATGAAAAAACATTCATAATCACAGACAAACCTGTACAACATAATTTCCGTATTGATCTTGTGCCAACATGCAAACAGATTGCAATATTTCATCCATCATTATTTTTTGGGTCTTCGCGTCATGGCAGTGCTCCAGAACTCTCTGTAAGAAAACATTGTTGACAAATTACAGTACTTACCTTTGAAGCTGCAGATAACATGAATCTATTTAACAGGTAAAGCATATGCAGATTCATGCAATTGTGAGACTGAAAATTACAAACCTGTATAACACGACAACCGTATGGATGGGTGGATAATGTGACAACTTGATCATAAAATGTTGAAACAATGAACTGTCTAAAATCTTCAGGTACACATTCAATACACTTCTGGATGACGTGGTTTCCATTCTGATCACGTACACATCGCATAATATGACCATCGAGCTCTTTCACCATTTTCGTCTGCTGATCCAGCTCAACTATTTCTATAGCCTGAAAGTTAAACCAACATGTGCTAAAAGTAAAATTTGGGTGCTTGATAGCCAAATTTAATATGTAACTTTGCTATTAGCCAACAGATAGTAAACAAAGTTTCACCTGTACAATATAAAAGTACATATAATTACATAGAAATGCACACTTTTCCGTGGCACATAAACATTCAAATATACAGCCCTTCTAAGAGAAAAGATTGTGATATGCACAATGTCTGCCATTTGTACAAAGAAATGTCACAGTCGAGTCATTACATAAGTATACCTTTTGGATCACCCGGCAGCCATACATTTGAAGGCTAAGGGTCAGCACATGCCCAGTTAGCTGGTCAGCCAGTTCTCTTATTTGAGATGTAGAACCATGTTCAAAAAACTGTAGGGACAAAAAGAACTTAGCCAGTGTTATATTATTCCAGCTTTCTTTTCGGATGTGTCTGTCTGGGTGCAACTATTTCATCACATGACTAGAATAAAAAATTATACAAATCAATTACTACCAGAAAATACCTTTTGAATCACATAATTACCAAACACATCAGTCATTAAAGAAAGGGCCTGGGGCATAATTTCAGAGAAGACCATGTTTTTCTCTTCTATTGCAGCAGTCTCAAGTTTCTGTTGAATGAATCGACTCCCATACTGATCAGCACTGTCCATTGAAGATATACAGCAAAGATGATCACATATCAGGAGGCCGAAGCTAAAAGAAATGAAGAATGCAACAATGAAGATATACCTGAATTCGACAACGTGACTAGCAATTTCTGAAAGTTCAAAGCATCTAGTTTTATTGCTTTTGAACTCATCCAGTAAGGAAGAAGGATAATTTTCATTTAGGATTCCACCAGATTCTGAGTTCCAGCCTCCAACAAGACCCCCAGAAAGATTCCTCATCCCAGATGAAAAACGCAAGTTTCTTTCACTCTGCATGACTGGACTACCTGATCCAATAGGAGAATGTGGAAGCAGGGGTCCCCCTAATGGACTTGCAGGGTAAGACAGGTCAAGACCAAGAGCCGAGTTTCCATGAAAACTATGACTCAAGCTACCAGATTTGCCAAGGTAGGGCAAACCATACTGTGATTTTTGGGGTGCAAGCAAGGTTCCAAGGTAACCCTTTTGTAGAAGGTCCATATATGGATTACGCAGGTATTCCCCATCAATTGCAGCTTCGTTGACAGCACCATACTCATTGGATTGAAGGTACTGCAGATAAAGCGGATCCATAAGGGGATCCTGAAAACCAGCATTACCTCCACTTTGATTTCCAACTCTTCTAAGGTTATGCAATTCCACTGCAGCAGCCATCAGATTTGGGTCTAATGCACCCAAGGATCCAGCATCCAAGCCATTTCCACCAATGGCAGATGCAGCAAAAGTGTTATCAAATAATGGAGGCAATTTCCCAGTCCCAAGCTGAGCTCCAACAATAGATGGAGATGAAGGATTAATATGATACCCGTTTAAGCCATAGTTCGCAAAAGAAGAATAAATGTTATCCATATTAGGATGCGTATGAGCAAAGCCGCTTCTGCCGTTAAGATTTTGAATAGCAGGTCCTTTTACGTAAGAGTTGGATGGAACAGACTTCACATATGACTGTTGCTTGATGTTCTTATGGTTGCCTAGCATACGGAAGGCGTTCTGGCAATCATCAATTCCATTTTGGCTATGTGAATGTGAGTGGGTCTCTCCATCAACAATCTGATCTGTCAACAGATTTAGCCCCGAAAAAGTACCAACCAACTGAGACTCACTCAAACTTGATGAAATCCCACTAAATATATTTGAACCATTCCCATCCCTCCTATCCATAGAACTTGTCCTGCCTCCTCCAATGGGTAGAATGTGAGGACTGGGAGCTCTAGCCATGAGCTGAGGATCAGGTGTACCACTTCGTGATGAGTTACCTACAGCAGAAGCATAACTAAGAGAAGCTGATGAACCAGTATTTGGGATAAGAGACCCACCCTGTTTATTTGCATTGTACAAAATATCATCAGACACTGAATCACGACGAAGATGTGCAAAATGGCCTTCAAAAACATCTACGCCTTCATCAAATGCATTGCGGCTTGGTGGTCGTGAAGGATGCCTTGAGATGGGTTTTACATGATCCAAATCATCCTGCGTCGTAAAGCAAAATTGTAAAGCCAAAAGCAGGACCAAGATAACTAAAAGAAATAAACAGAAATCTTGACCTGGTTGATATCAAGAATAGCATGTATAAATGACTAATCCAAAGATAGTAATCAGACTTAGGCTCCCAGAAATTAATAAACATTTGAATAGAAAGTACATGTATATACTCCTATCATCTCAGCTATTACACTCACAATTCTCAATGAAAAAAAAAAAAGAGTTCATACCAGAATGCATCTGAAAGCTTAGAATTGGTAATTTTGTAAAGATTACATGCCTGAACACAAAATATCTTGATTGCACCCAACATCAACTAATGATTTCTAAGAATCTAAAAATCAAACCAATAAAACAAACAAGACATTTACCTAGAAGAGGAAGTATGTAAAACAACATTGGAGCCAATAATTGACAACACCATACGAAATACATATAAAGGAAAGGATAAAAATAATAGGTATTGTGAGAAACGTTTCAGTAGACAAATCAACCCACAAACAAACATAAAAACCAGAAAGGAAACAAACAAATACAAAAAAAAAAAGGACAATGGTAGTTACAAACGTCACCTTAATCATCTCTGCTATGCTCTTTTGCCTCATTCCTAGACACAAACTCGGCAACCCTATCAGCCCATCTCCTCCACACTCCACACTCTCACCATTCCCATTCTCGTACTTCCCTTCACCAAATCCCGGCTGCACAGAGAAAAGAGACCTTTGTCCTTCTCCATAACCAGCTTTGCTTTCTTTCCTTCCATCTCCAACAACAGAGTTGACCCCAACACCATCACTACTATAATTTAATTTCTGGGCCAACCTCCAATCCTCCTTCGAACCAAGAGGAGGTGGCAATCTAGGATTCAAGTTCACATTAGAATAATAATAATTAGCATAAGCTGGATCAGACCTTATGTCTTCTTCTCTCAAAAAACCACATTCATTGCTCTTTCTGATGCCGTGTATGGCTGCAGAATCGTACAAACCTCCAAATGAACTCAAAGACCCTTCCACTGTAGGTGGGGCTGACCCACTTCGGAAAATGTTGAGTTCTTTCTCTCTTTCGGTTGCTGCCTCTTGTTGTAACCTTTGCGCACTGATAAGATTTCCTAAATCCTCGTTCTTAAGCATTGATCGGATTGAGATATCGTGTAATGTATTCGGGTATGTATCTGTGATCATTAGATACGAATGTAAAAGATTGAATCTTTATACTAAAACTTCACTTGAAACTGACGAGAAAAAACTAGGTCTCTTAATCTAAGCTCAAATAAGTTGATTTCTCGATGAAATGGTTCAAAACCAAGAATCTATGTGTTAAAAAAAATCAAAAACGAAAGAAAAAAGGGAGAAACCCAAATCGTGATTGTGCATGAAGTAGTGGTTTTCGTGTTAAGATCTTAAATTTGGCTGCAAACACAGACATCAGTTAGAAATGGCCATGTGCTGCAGATGATCGGGGATGGGGGTGACTTTTGCCATGCTTCTTAAGAGAGAGATTGGCCTGATAAAGACAGAGGCTGAACTGCAAGAGGAGACTGAACGCAGGAGTGGTGGACAGATCTGGACCGTTGGATTTCAGAAGTGACCGCGATGATCTATTCCAAGGGTACAAGCCCCTTTGGGAGTTAGGGTTTTAATTCTTCCTTTTTTTATTTTGTATAATAGCTGTATTACTATGTAATTGCCACTTAATACAGCTTTTAAGCTTATTCTAAATTTGGAAATACATAAATCCATTTTATCATCTAGTCAGTACATTATTAATTAAAGATTAAATGTTTCTATAGTATAACTTGTGCTTATTTTAAATACATTTCACAAATGAACTCCATGAAATCAAAAGGTTGAAGATACTTTGTAGATCATCCCATCTAATAATCTTACCTCTTTATAATTTTCTGTTCTATCTTTGTCTTACTCATTTTGAAGTTCCGTTATAAAGCAGGATTTGAGAAAATATGATAATACGCAACTTTATCTTTATATAATAAACAGGTTATTTTCATAGGCCTATATACAAATATGACAGGATAATAATGATATAGATTAAAAAAATAAATAAGTAAAAATGATACGTAAAATATTTAAATAAATAAATTTACAATAAATACATAAGGTTAATAATAATAATAATAATAATAATATGTTTAAGTATATATGATAATTTACGATATATTTATAATATATTTATATTCTTAATTTATTATCTTTCAAATTATTAATTTCTTATCGATTTAAACTTAAAACTTTTTAATTAGTAACATGTGATGTATATAACATATCTTATGTTAATTGTTAAATAATATAATATATCAAGAACTCCATTGTAAACAAGTTGCAACAAAGTTAAGAAGTTGGAGTTGCAGTTTGTTTTTATTTGTTACAAATCTAAGTGTACAAGAGAGTTATGTAGACGGCCAGGTCAACTTCCAATATTCAATATTAAGTTCTCCAACTCATATTAGTGTCCCAATCACATTTAATTTCATTTGAACAATTTTTTGTTTTAATTTTGTATTTTAAAAATTACCACTTATTTTTATATTGTATTTGTTATATACAATTTATTTCATTATATTTTATTATTTATAATTATATTTTTAAACAATTTCATGTTGAAACCTTATGTAATTTAAAATAAAACTTAATAAATTTTATCAAAATATAAAAGAGAATTTTAAGATAGTTGAATAATATTATAAAACGTAAATAATAATGATTAAAATTAAAATCAAATAATAAAATTGTTATAATATACTTAATATTATTGTAAATAATAATACGTTAAATATACATATGTGTGCGTGTGCGTGTGCGTGTGCGTGTGTTATGAACGACTGGTCTGATTTACATTGCTTGGAGTCACCTTAACACAAGTCCACTTCACAGCACATAATCGATTACTTTGTTTAAAGTCTTACGCTTTTCCAAGCGCAACTGGTTAAAAGCATTGAGATCACCCACTGAATGGCCGTTCTTGTCCGAAAATAACAAGGCCTGCTTGGCTTGACGTAAAATCAGCAAACCATTCGTTCTAATTATCTATAAAGTTGAGTTGAATTCATTATTTGGTTGATGGTTTATTTAAAATACTTAATTAATAAATTATAACGTATCAATAAAATAAATTTAATACATTTTATTTATTTAATTCAAAATTAATAAATCAGAATTAATTAAATTTTGTATTAAATTCGGGAGTCTTACTTTTTTTTATTAATAAAAAACAAAGCTTGAATAGTAACTCCTGGGGTTAAAACATCACACGCATCCCCAAATAGAATAACAAGATATCTCAAAGGAGGAGATTGTAAATACATAATTTCGAAACCAAACAACTCCTCATTAGTAACTAACTAATCCGCGTAACGATTTCCTTCACAAAATACACGACAGATATGAACCCTTCAGGCTTATCTAATAAAACCTGTATACCTTGAATCAGTGAAGTATTTTAAGATATCATCGAACCTGTTCATACTAAGCCTTGGAGATTAAAACATACCATATCTTTTAATTCTTTTAATGAAAGGGATTACATGTCTAGCACTAGTTATATCCAAGTCCATATCTGACTCAGTTTTGCCTGCCATATTCTAATCAGCAATGGACATTGTTGGTTTTCTAGGCACGTGAGGCTGCGCAGAGTTAGCAGGTCACATGATTGTGAGTGCTCAGATTTGCCTATTTATCTTAAGCAGCAAAAACCAGATTTGCCTTAAAGTATTCTGACGATTCAAGATTCATCCACGATTCTTTCCTGCATGTATTAACTTATATTATCTCTTATCTTGTGATTTCGGTGCCCTACCTCAAGAACGCACGTTACAGGTATGAATCAGAACGGCACCATTTAAATTACGTGTTGTTGTCTCGAAACCTGCAAATGTGTCGAGGTGTGAGTAGGGCCTAGCGTTGGACGACGGGACTTTGGACAGTTCTAATTGAATTTTAAGTTCTAGACTTTAATTTAAAATTTCATAAATTCAGATTTAATTATTGTCAAAATTTAATTACTAGTTTAAGCTCAAAGTTCACTCTTATTAAATTTAAGCTTCGAAACTTAATTAAAATTTTTATTAAAATAATATTATGTTAATTATAAAATTAGTCATCCACTCAATATTATTCAAATTTAAATTCGAGCCTAATTTAAATTTTAGTTGATTAAGATATTGTTCATTAATTATGAATAAGAAAAAGTTAAATTGAGTAAAATTTGAATTGAAATATCATTCTTAAAAAGTTAAAATTGAGATTATCACATCTTTTATAATATTGTTAAATTATCGCATAATTTTTAATTATTTGCTAAATTATTTTAATGTAAACTATCAAATAATTTATTATTATGCGTACAATATAATTTATATAATTCTGATAATTTTAATATCATAAAATGTATTTTTACACAATTTAAGATAATATAACAAAATTGAAAAACGAGTAAAGAGATATGATCGAAACTTAGCACGCTTGTCTCCACTACTCTGTGAAGCCAATCTGTAGTTATTATTCAGATTTGATGATTGGTCTTTCTGCTTTTGATTTAGAAGATTATTCTCTTTCTCGGGCCTTCGATGTCAGCTCCTTATGGCAGACGAGACCAAACCTGTCAGATTTCTAACACCCTAAACAGGTCAACGGTTTACTGGTCATTTGTCTGAATCTTGGGCTGTGTCATAACTTCACGCGGCTATTTAGGTTGTTATTGTTGGAAAAACTAAGTCCAAATCGGCCTAAAATTTTTTGAAGATGGCCAGTGCCAGCCTTGTAATGGGTTTATGTTTTCTTATCCTAATTTTCATTCGCGGATTGTCTGCTAAGAAAATAGTACAAGTTTTCTAGTAGTTGATTTACTCTTTCTGCTGGTTTTCTAGAAATTGGTTTGACTCCTAGGAATCTTTCTTGTTAATTAAATCTTTTTACAATATTTTCTGAAGGGCCTTGAGTTTGGGGATGGCGAAAAAGTCCGGCCGGGTCACGGGCCGTTTTATTGGCTCAGAGCAGCTGAGACTCGGCCTAGCCCACTGACATCTTAACTTGAGTTGGGCCTAATCAAGAAAAAATGAATCGAACTTTAGTCTTTTATGACTAAGAATGAAAATATTAATTTAAGTCAGCTTGACGTTGACAAATTAAATTTGGGTTAGTTAGATTTTAAGCATAGCTTAAGCTTGATCTAAAGTTAAAAAATATAGCTTTTAGTGCATTTCAAGCAAATATGAACGACAAAATAAGCCTAGTTGAGTTTTAGGTTATATCCGGTAAATGTTAGGTCAAATCGATAATAGACTCAACTTGTTGTCATATTTACTTACGATTATTTAGTAAATAGTGTCATCAATTTAGCTAAAGTCTAGTCCAACCTATGTTGACCAAAATTTTAGTTAAACTCGAAATCAAACTCAAGCTTACAGCTTAACTTACTTTTTTATTGAAATAATATTGTTTTGTTATTATAAGCTAAAATTTTAAAAAAATTTATAAGTTTTGGGACCATGAGTCTCAAATCTTAACATTTATTTTTGGTTTTGATCATATTCAAGTTAAAGAAAGTTGAGTTT
>JANZLD010000003.1:66835050-66845149 GCA_026413575.1 Erythroxylum carthagenense
TATATTTCAAATAAATATTAATTTTTAAATTATTTATTTTTTAAAATAACATAATTTTATTAATAATTTGTTAATAAATATTATATAAGAGATTAAATAAATTTATTTAATTAAACGTAATTTATCTTTAAGTTTTATCTAAAATGTAATTATTATCAATGATAAAAATACAATTACATTAATATTAACAATCAATCAAGTTTTTGTTTTTGTTTTTATTTGAAAGAAAAACAAAAAAAATGAAAACGAAAACTGAAAACTGCAACAGAAAAATAAAAGTAGAATCAAACGGTCTTTTATTTTCTTGCATACTTACGACAAACCAAAAAATACGAATTGACCTTGGTTTAGATATAAATAGCAAATGTTCACTGTATTTTCGAATGTGCACCATAGTTTTCAATGTTTCGTGATATAGATAGCAAATGTTCATTGTATTTTCGAATGTGCACCTTAGTTTTCAATGTTTCGTAAGCAATTTGCCTGTTCAACTTGCAAAGGTTGCACTTTTACTTAAAGGTGGCTTATCTAGTCCTCCATTTTTCTATCAATATTCAGTATCAATCTCACACAAAGCATCCCATTAAGATAAGCTTGGATTTGATTATGACATTGGAATCTAAAGCTTCAACGCTCTGGTGCCACTTGTTAATCATTGATCACGATTGGATTAAGATAATGTGGTCATTTCGTTACAATTATGAGCATAGACGTGGCCCTTCCAGAGAAACCAAATTGTTTATCAAAAAATATCTTATGCCAACCTTTGAAATATATTTTTGTAAGTTCTTAATAATTATCAAACGAAAATAATTTTGTTGACTTCTGTTATAGTTCTAAATCATTGACTATTGCGGGTTATTTTATAGCTATAGGTTATTGTAATAAGAGATCGTTTCATCATAATAATTTAAACTGTTGTGAGATGTCAACTTAATTATTTTTATATATTCACTAAAAATTACAACAGAAATATTATAAATGTAATTATCCTTGCTCGCCTATATAAAATCTTGAACATAACTACATAAGTAAATTAAAGTGTATTATTATTATTATTATTTAAACATAGAGATAAAAGGGAAGGATAGTTGATATGACTTTGATGTGCCTGCAAGTGTACGGACAGTGAAGAAGAGTGAAAAGGGCAATGCATAGAACAAGGAGAGGTTGAGTAATTTGCCCACAAACATCCTCCTTTGTACCGCAGATATACATTTGCTGCTTCTTTCACCGAGTTTTAATGGCTTCCCTGCTCTACGTTTATGGTTCGTATTTGTATTATTATCAGAGAAGACCTAACCTACTGTAGCTCCAGCAAAGTTTCAAATCATGAATTACAAATAAAATTATAGGTGCAATTGATGTCGATGTATACCTAGATTTACCGATATAAATAAGTTCGAATTCGGCTTAAAGCTTGATTAGATCTAAGTTTCATAATTTGATGCTAATCTAATTGAATTTTTTAAAATTTTAATTTATTTTAAAATTTTAATCAAATTTAATAAAACCTCTAAGATTCAAAATTCAATTAATGTAAACTCTAATTGTTAACGTTATGCTGAATTAAGTTTAGATCAACATACCAACTTTAAGGATTTTATTACAATATGTAATTTAGAATTGGATACAAACATCTTTAAATCACTTAGTGTAACTTTTGTAATGGCTTATTTAATGCACATATTATATAAAAGAAACAAAAAATAGAACTATTTTAACAAATTGATATAAGTAGTTCGTGATCTCCTGAGTAGAATATGCTGACATCAAAAGGAATCCACTCCAGTCGGTGTTAGGTCATTTTCAATCGAATTTTGATTTGTTTGGTTGAAATAATCTTCTTCTTCGATCTCCTGGGTCCTAAATATGTTCGGAGAGGTTGAAATTTTCCCAGTCACAATCATTGCATGACTCAGCTCAACTCACGAGTTCAGAAAGCAAACAAAAATGCTTCATAACATTGTTCTGTGAGACTGATAGAATCATCTTCGCACGGGCATCACTAAGAGGGGACCAAATCATCTGTTCCATTATTTTGTGTCTACCCTGTTCTATGAAAATTCATTCACTTAATAATGGAACTAACAAAAATTGAACGAACGAGATGATTAGGAAGCAAGGGGAACAGAATAGGGGAGAGCAAAAGATCTCTACCCCGCTAAGAGGAGAAGGAGACGAGCCAGTTTGGTTCCACGAACTTTTCATAAACCCATTAATTGTGCCTAATAAGTTACAAATTATTTGTTTTTGAATAATTTATTTGCAAAATTTAATAAATTAAAGTCAAGTGATGGATTTAAGCTAATTAATAATAACAATCCAATCTATTTCGCTACTCGATCAACCTAAGTTGCAAGTCTTGAATGAGTCATAATTTGTGTGATTCAAACCTTGAATATTGCATAAACTTTTGTTTCAAGAGCTCACATGCTGTTTAATTGATTTTGGTTTAGTTTTGTGTCAGTTCTGTTCTTATGGAACAAAAAAAAAGTGATAATTACTTATTCTTACAATGAATATGATTGTGTCATAGTTACAAGAAATCACCATAATATAACATATAGAACCCTTATCATTCAAGGTAAGTGATAATTTTAAAAACATGAATACTAAAATTAAAAAAGTTGTACCAAATAATTACTAGAATATCGAAACCTTTTATCTTATAATTTGAAATTCAAAACCTTAATTTAGTTGTTAAATTTTATATAATTGTGCCTAAATAAACCGAGTACATACAAGCTCAAATGAGGTTCCATCCTAAAATCAATTGGCATTAGGAGGAGTAACTCATTAAGCTTATATGCATGCTCAAGGCCATATATTCTTTTGATGTGGGACAAAATCTCACTTATATTTCAACACGTCTCCCTCACGTGTGGGTTAATTTATGGCTCAACACGTGCCACAGTTTATCGTGACGAGGTGGTGACGAGTAATTACCATTTGGTATTAGGAGGAGTAACTCATTAAGCTTATATGCATGCTCAAGGCCATATATTCTTTCAGTGTGGGACAAAGTCCCACTTATATTTCAACATTAGTAAGTGTAATTTGAGAATCTTGTTATTTTTCAAATTTCTAGCTGGGTAAAAAGGACTAGTGTAGCCTCTATGATAAGATAAGTCATATGCAGCCCAGAAATCTCGCTGATGGGAAAAAGGTTGGACAATACAATATAAGATAGATGCTATGTTGCATTTGAATCTGTAGCGTAGGTTACTCCAAATGGAAACCAAAACGCCAACACTACACATCGTATAGGCTCCTTTTTCTCACTTTGCTTTTGGATCTCAACACGTTATCGTCTTCTTCTTTCTCCCCTAGCCACACCCAACCCCTGTGCAACTTGGGAAATAGTAATCATTGATAATTTGTACTTTTGTGTGTCATTTTTCTTCATTGATTCAATCTAATCAACTTATACGAGACTAAATTTTGAGTTAATAGATTGGACAAAGTATGACAACTTTGGTGGTATTTTAACATAATCGTTTGATTCCTTAATCTTGTATTAGTTATTCAAGGTGGAACCCAACACATTTGATTGGTTCGATGGTTATCAGGGGTAGTAATAGGTAAGATTAAGGTTGAGTGTCTTAGAATTTGAACCGAGCTTAATAACACTTGCTAATTTTAATGTTAGCATAACTTGAATTTTCGTAATTGGTCGAATACAAAAAAATTTAATTTACTACCTATTGTTATAGAGAGTCTCTCTTTCAATTGAGTCCTTTTTATTGATAAATATTGAAATATGCCAATTTGGTTACAAGAGTTAGGACTAACAACCCGAGAGTCAGTAAATTTCGATTTGATTAAATTTTGAACTAGTTTAAATTTAAGAGAGTTAGTCCGACTTATTTGACTAATTCGAATAAAATTGTGTTAAAATGCTAAAATATTCCTATAATTATCCAACTTGAAGAATTTGAACTTAATCAAATTTCTAATTGAGCCCAAACAAAAATTAAACGAAAAAGATTAAATTAGATTCAAACTGAATTCAAGCTGTTGTCAACTCTAGCAAGAGCTAGTTTGATTCTATCTATTTACATGCATGCTCCTTACTGTAACCCAAAAATGCACATCAGCTGAGGACTACTGCAGTAGGAAGGCGTGTGTGTACTCACACAAAGTGAATCATTAGTCTTTTCTAGTTTGTTCATCGAGGGACGAGATGGGGTTCTTTCTTTTTTTACTTGACAGGAATCCAACTCAGTTTGACACCAACGGTAGGGTTCTTCTTCATCAGGGAAAGCGAACCGCATGTGCCAACTTGCCATTTATAAGCTCTTCCATCTGATGTGAAGAGGGACGTTCGTGGTTAAATCAAGTGCCAACTACTTCATTGATGGTCGATGGATGGAGTTGATGATCAGAGAATCGAATAAGTGATCGTAGTAAAAAGTAATGAGTGGTGATGATGCCATGCAATGCAGAAAGGAACTATGATTGCGCATAGAACAGCTTGATGGTATTCTTTTAGACTCCCCAGAAGCTTTTCCTGTCACCATTTTGTTCCAACCGATGTGATGATAAGATGGGCATTAACTCAATTCGATTTAAGAAAATGTCTTATAACCTTGTCACTTTGACCCCTGGTTTCTTTCTGCTTCCAATCAGTGGCTGAGTAAGGAATACAACGCTGGCAATGGGATTTGCTCGAGGAAAGACTCGGCTTGTATTTTACAATTCTCAAATTCTTACTATAGTTGTTGGACTTAAATCCTTTCTATGATAACAAGTCAAATTTTAAATAATTGGTTAAAAGATGTGAATCTGTAATTTGATTCCATTCTTCCTAAAATATATTTTTTATTATTTTCAATTATTCATTGTATTTTTTAATATTAAAAGTTCTAATATAGACTTTATGTTTAATGTCGTCGTCATCATTATACCCTGAAGTCCTGCAAAGAAGCGGAGTCTGATAGTACGCAACCTTACCTTTACATTATAGAAAGGTTATTTTCAGTAGACTCATTTGTAAATGTAACATAATAATAATGATGCAGGTTTAAAGAATAAATATATAAAAATTAACAGTATATATATATATATATATTTGATGGTGACCATAATCTGCTGTTACCTTTTACCCTGCAAAATCAACTTTTCTCGTTACTAGTTGCACTATAAATCTTCACTGAGCGGCCTTGAGAGTACAACAATCTTATAGATTTATACGTCTATCGCGGGAATCTTTCCCCCTACACCTACAAAAAAAAATGCCATTCATAAATTGCCATACATACGTGATAACTTATGTTACTTCAACTCAATTATATGAATAAAAAGGTAAAAAAAATTTAAAATAAAAAAATTAGGGAAGGTTATATCTTGTGTCTATATTAATTTAGTGATTCAACTCAATTGAGATTTATACAAACTAATTAAAAATTATTTTCTTAAAATATAGTATTGGAGGCATCATATTATAATCATCAGTCCACAATTTTTTTTTTCATTTTGTATTAAGTTTCTGGTTAGTTATGAATATCACATCCAATGACTACTAATACTATATTACTTGATCAAAGATGCAAGAGATCTTGGATATTTGTTGACTAGAAAGTGCATCAATCACATCAAAGGCATTGGAGAGATGACTCAAAGAGTTGTACAAAATTGGAATATTATGAGAATTATTATAGTGGACTTGTAAGAAACCCACCAAAAATGGAATCCAATGCCCTTTTGTAAGTCTCCTCTTCATCCAGTAGACCAGACCAGACCATCAGTACACTTAGATGCTCTCCACTAGACCGAACCAGACCAGTAGTACACTTGATGCCCTTTAATCAGTGAGGTTTTCTTGCATGGTACAATAATTCAATACAAACTTTGTCCCTTCAAACGCTGGTAAGAGGCTTATAGGCCTTTCAGGGGAGGACTTCATAGCTACGTTTCGCGTTGGAGCTTGTATCGAATCCATTATTTAACTTTCAGTTGTGAGTACATAATCATCGGAATATTACACAATTCCTTAAATTTATCTAATGCACAAGCTTAAAGATAGCAGTCGGGAAGATATTTTGTCTGCGAGTAAATGACATTTATCATATAACAATGATTCTACGAGATTGATAGGGTTGAAAGTGTTAGTCCGGTCTAACTCAAAATCTACGAGACATATTCGAGTTAATTGAGTTTCGAGTTAGACTTAAATTATTTTTTTCATTTTGAACTTTTAGTCAAGCGCGAAAAGTTACAATGATTGATCTAACTTAATTTAAATGCAAATGGTATTGTTTTTAATTTAAAAAGTAAAAATAATGCATTTAATAAAGTTTGATTGAATTTTAAACTTTCTAAACTAGATCATGATTGAACATGAGTCTGAACCTCTATTTCAATTAAACTGTGGATAAGACCAGACTTTAACACATTTTTAAACCCTGTTCGATCTATTGGCATCTCTGGAACTTGATCTTAAACATATTTGCTATCGTTTCTGATTTATCCTTTCTCTCGCATCACATCCCAATAAACAGAGTAATCAAGGTCCTTTTACATGTAATATGGTTGATTTTTCGTCTGATATCAAATCAAATAATTGCTGTGTGAGAAGAAAGTACACACCATACCGGCATTCAACCTTTTATCGGTCATTAATTGCAAAGCTTCACTTTACATTGATAGGGATGAAATGGTCGGATGGGCGCCAGAGAGGAGTTAGACCCAACAGAAAGTTCAGTCGGGGCTAGAGTTGCGTGGCCTGAACTTGCTGAAGCTGCTCCAAAATAACGTCGGTCTGAAGAGTTCAACAAAATCAACGTTGTTTTAAATAGCAGTTCAGACCGCTCAGATTGAGTTTAATGACTTTTGGACCAAACCGGGTTAAAATTACCAAGCCTATGCATTGACCCTTAAGATTTATGCAAGCGGATCAAAATGAGTGCACTTGTTTATGATGTCATCCTAACAAGGGGACTTTATCCTTGTACAAACTTTTTTTATTTTTATTAAGTGATCATTTCATCGTAATAGCTTAAGCAGTTATGTGAAGCTAACTTAATTAATTTTATATAAATTGTATCACTCTTTTATTGTCACATTTGCATGCGGGTCTACCGAAAACAACCTCTCTACTATATAAGAGTAAGGGTGTATACTATCAGACTTCCCCAAACCTTACTTTATTGCAGGACTTCATACTGAGTGTGATGATGATAATATTCACTGACACACCCCCTCAAGTAAAAGCTCTTTGGGCTTGAAACTTGCACAGACTCACTCTATCTTGTGCTGAATAATAGATAAGTGGTAGGATTTGAACTTATAACCACTTAGTCATAAAGGGTTTGATACTATATTAAGTAACCGTTTCACCATAATAGTTTAAACTTATGCGTGAGGCTAACTTAATTAATTTTACATATTAACTAACAACTTCTAATATGAAATAAAGTTGGAATCAACCAAGATTGAATCTTTGTAATTTTGAGAGTTTTGTGGAAGCAACAAAATCATCTCCAAAATTTGAGAGTGCTGAGAGCAAGTGACATCGACTATATTCATTTATGTTCTTCCAAATATATCTTCAGCAAATAACTATCATTCTTTAGGCACCAGTAAAGCACATCAACTACAACAAATTGACTCGAGAAACATGTAATTGATCCATCATATCATTCAACAATATCAGCAGCAAAAAGAAAGAAAAAAGAAACAGTTTCCGCTTATGATTGCAAACCTTGACAGATTAGATATATCTCTCTTGATGATGATCTTGTAGCCTTAGGCCTCAACCATGACGCCTTCCTAAAGAGTGGTTTGCATATTCTGTTAAATTCTGCAAAGAAAACATCGAAACAAGATTGAGGCACAAATCATCGTACAAGAAGGAGAATGACAAAAGAGGCGATGTACATAACAAAAATGATTCCGAACCTTGGATATCCTCACTCTCTAGAAGCTTAATAACTAGGTGACCTCGGGGCTGCAATACTCCATCATCATCTAACAGGCCTCTTCCATCATCATCTAACAGGCCTCTTGTTTTGCAATCATCAGGACAGGATAAGGCTGCATCACCGACAGCCAAATTGAGTGCTCTCATTCCTAACTCTGCAGACAATGCAGCATCCGTGGTGCTGATTCCGGAAACTAAGGGACACATATCCGAGAGTACTACAGAGAACCCTTTATGCTGCAGAATCACAAGGGAAAGAGAAAGATCACATAAAAAATTATGAATTTGAAAAACCAATAGCAGAGAACTGAATCCATTAAAAGTTCTAGTAAAAGATGGAGCCTTTATTAATTCTCAAGAAAAAGCAAACAACTTAAATCATAATACAAATAGTTTTATAAAATGGAGAAGTCACCTGAGGAGATAATGCTCGTACTTGGTGTCTGGTAAGGTTCATGACATCGGCACTAACAGTCTTCACCCTCGCATCACAGAAATGGGAGGGAACTTTCACCTTCTGCTCTGCATTTCCCACATTTTAAACATCACAATTAACCAGAGATAGTATTGAACTACAAAGATTAAATCCTCAATCAAACAACACTCACCTTAAGATCAATGCCCACTACAGAACCACCATTCTTTAACGTACCCAAGTTTTGGCAAGCAACCTAAACATAGGTTATATAAGTTCAAAAAAACCATACTTGGCATGATTCAAAAGAAATATAACCCAAACACGAAAAGGCTAAGACCTGAAGCCAAGAACCAGGAGCACAACCAAGGTCAAGAACAGAGGAGCCTGGAGTTATAAGCTTGTATTGCTTCTGTATCTGAAGAAGCTGCTCGCACACACAAGTAGGAAGACATTAAAGTAAGGAATTTGAGTTGTTAACTACACAAAACACACCCCAAAAAAAGAAAAAAAAAGAAGAGAGCTGAAGAATCCACAAGAGAAGTTACAAGTGGGTTTTAACCTTGAAAGCAGATCGAGCTACATAACCAAGGCGCTGGGCCTCTCTGTAGAAGAAATCTGGTGCTCCTACTCCACTCATCTTTGTTCTCTAAACCTAAAACCCTCTGCTTCAACCCTTTTGTTTGTACAGGAAAATAACGGGTTTCAGAAAAAAGAAAAAACCCTTCTTTTCCTGACTTGACCTCGCTAGGTGCTTTTTTCGGCGAACTTTTAGAAGCTAAAAAAGCTTCTTCTTTTTTTAATAAATGTTTGGTTATAAAAAAAATATTTTTTAATAGGTATAATTTTTTTAGCAGTCAAATATATATATTTTTTAAATTTTAAATTACAGATAATTTTGACGATATCTATAAACGTATCTTCATATTTATTTTGAGAGTTATATAATATTATTTAATTTTTTATATTTTTTATATTAGTTTTATTTACGGTATAATTCATATAAAAAAATTTGGTTAGATATATTTTCGTTTATGTTTCATATGGTTTAAAATTATATAATAATTGATATTTTGTTATTTGCATATTTTTTAATATAATTTAAATAATTTTTATTACAAAAAATATATTTAAAATTAAAAATATTTTCTATTTTTATGTTGTCAAATAGTCTACTGTATGAAACTCTTTTTTTAATGACAATCAAACGGTCAATTGGTTTTTTATAAAAGTTCTTTTCATAAAAATACTACAGAAAAATATTGATTGATAAAATCTCTGTTGTTATAAGTCTAACCAAATATAGGCTAAGTTTCTGTTTGTTTTGAAATTCGATATTAATTAATGGAATAAAATGAGACAGAATAGAACGGTTTATAACAGAATAAAATATAATACAGTGAAAAATTATTTAAGAGTGATGTAAGAGTTCATAATATAATGTACTGGAATGTTGTTTGGAAGATAAATGGAATGAAATATAATATATAATAAATTACTATTATACCTCTAATATTAAAATGGTTATTATAAGTGGTTTAATGTTATGATTTTAAAACATAAATTGTATCTAATTAAAAAGTCACAGTTTAAGTCACGATCGTGACAAATAATTTTTTTTTCTATTTTAAAAAATAAATTTTTTAATAAAAGTTTTATCATTTATTATATACAATTTATTATTAATTATACAAAAATATTATTATTTATTTAATATATTTTATTTTATTTTATTATATGTGGTTTATATTTTAAAATAA
>JANZLD010000003.1:66845249-66868450 GCA_026413575.1 Erythroxylum carthagenense
TTAAGAAAAATTATTGAGGGTATATTAAATAGTATGTATTTATTAGTTTACGTTCCATCCTAAACCTTCCAAATCGGGAGTTAGGATTAGAAGAAATAATTTGTATTAAGAAAAATTATTGAGGGTATATTAAATAGTATGTATTTATTAGTTTACGTTCCATCCTAAACCTTCCAAATCGGAGATTTATTATTTTTACTATTTAAGATGGAATGGAACGTAATATGAAACCCTTTATTCCTATCTCATTCGTTTCATTCTATTATAAAACCATCAACTAAATGATGAAAATATATTACGTTCCATCTCATTTCATTATTAACCCCTCAACCAAATATGGCGTAAATGAGGAGCTTAAATAGATTTTGGTATTGATATTCCTGATATCGATGTTAATATTATTATCATGAATATTATTTTAAATATTTTTAAAATTGTAAAATAATTATTTAAATTTTATGTAATTGAATTTTAATTTGTTATTATCAAATTGAAACATATTATAATTTTAATAAAATTAACTTTTAAATATTTTTATACATATTAACTGTTTTAAAAGTATTTATATTTAAACATACGATTTTCTAATTAATATTGGTTCGTACATTAAGTTACTCATGAACTTGAGATTAATAGATAAATCATAAATCTCAAAAACAATTCGATTTGATAAGGTTCTGAAGATAAGAATACTGGACTTAAAGCCTGTTTAGAATCCTATCTGAATGTATATTAACATATAGATACAATCATACAATCAATTATAATTTTTGCTCTTTATGCACGTTTAATAGATAAGATTAAGACGTTTTGAGACTAAATTTAGGTCAAGAACGTCTAAATTTGATTTAAATATGAATTTTAAAAAATATATTTAACTCAAGCCGACCCATTTAATATTGAAAGGGTGCTTGGTTGATGAGTTTGGGAAGAAGTTAATAAGTATAGAATGAAAAGTGAGTGAGTACTGAGTAGTTAGTTGTTGATTATCATTATAAGAGTAATAATTTGATATCTTACTTTTAGGGAATCCTCCATATCTTTCACTCAGTAGAGGAATGAAATTCATTCCTTAGTACTGACAATTTTTTAAAATATTTTTAATACTAATTCATTAAAATATAATTGATTAGTTAATTATAATATAATTAATTAAAATATAATCCATTCATTAATTAAAATATTGTAATTAGTTAATTAATTATAATATGATATAATATAATATTATTATATTATATCATATTATAATTAACTAATTAATTACATTACAATTAATTAATTAATTAATTAATTATACTATAATTAATTAAAATATAATTCATCTATTAATTAAAATATTATAATTAATTTACAATATATTAATTATTTTTACAAAATATTACAATTAATTAATTACAATAATTAATATATTGTAATTAATTAATTACAATATTTTGTAAAAATTAACCACTGATCATAGTAATCGTTCATTTCTCTTAACTAATCATTATAATTATAATGATAATGTCCATTCTCATTTCACACTATAATCATTTCTATTTTTATTATCATTTATTCGTACTAACCAACTGCTCCTTGATTTCATTTCATGGCTTGATTTGTTAAATGATTTACTTTTAAGTATATGGTTTACAGATTTTGTTGAAGGAGTACCTAATACGCATTCGTAATGCATGACATCAAAGCAAAGCACCCTTAGAGCGGCAGATCTTAATAGTTTTCTGAAGAACAGGCTGCCATGAATTTGGTTAATGACACGGTTTTATAAATCCAATTCAAACTACTTTTTAATCTTTTAAATTAAACAAGTCACTTTTTAAACTGGAATTCAATCCGAAACAAAAGATTCCAACCTTATCTTCACACGCAAATGTAATCTTCTAGTATTATCCAGGTTGTTGTATGACCTAAACATGGCACCAGAACAAGCATGGTTTTACTTGTTCCCTTCCAAATTTGTACCTTTCAACGTTAGTAAAGTCAAAACCTAGTTTGATCCCACGTTTGTAATTAAATGTCGTAAAGTTAAATTCGAAAGGTCACAACTAACCCACGAAACTTTGGAGCAATCAAAAGTCGTGTTTGACTCTCGTGACAGTAACTAAATACCAGATAAAGCCATTGAAAAGGCACTGGAAAGTTGGTAGTAAACTTCAGGATAGGATATGATAACATTAAATGGACCGACATGCTCTTGCTCCAAACATAAAATAAAATATCAACTGATCAAACACACAAAGCAGCTCGATGATCAGCTCCTCCCAAGTCTTTTTCTACTAATTTTCTGCCATGAACATGTTAACATCTAAGCTAAGAACTTGGTTAAGCATACTTTAATTCTTTAGTTTTTTTATCAACTTTAACAGATTTTTTATAATTGATCAGACTTATTTTTTGGGTCAGAACCGGACTTGATCGAACCGAGCTTATTCGGTTGATTTAAAGTTGAATCTGGAATGTTTTACCAAGCAGCATACTAATAAAATTATGAAGCTTCGAAATCCTTGCAACAACAGTGATAGCTTGAACATGTAACTGAAAACCCAGAAGCAATATGACCATTTCATACAAAGTGAACAAGTCCCAGGCATAGTGCAACAAATTTTCTCTACATTACTATTTTAACATACCAAAGTTTTCCTGCAAATGGTTACAAATGCTAAATTACTAAGACAAATACGTAAGCAGTTATATCTGAACTGTTGATTCTAAACTATCACAGAAGAGTTTTTTTTTCCCCTGATCTTTTCATCTTCTAATTGTTTTCCACCTCCTTGACATATAACGCTCTGACTTCCGATCAAATATTGGGTGCAGAAAGAGGGTTAAGAAATCTTCGGACATCTGTTGCACCCGGATGATAGACCTGGCCTAAATAGAGTTACAGTGAGCAGCAGTAAGGACTTTCCTGCAGACATTTTCTGTTTGAGAGGAACAGAAAATTACAATCTCAACTTTCTCATCAGATTGAAATATATAGATTGAAAGCAGAAAAATGTCATAACCTTGACTTGAGAATTTCATTACACTTCAGCTCTAGCATAAGGGCTTGAAAACAAGAAGTGAGGAGAATCCTATCATCTTGCCTTGAACGTGAAAGGGTATATTTAACTATCAGGTTGCCAGGTAGAGAGTGCATGTACAATGCGACCCTTCCAACCTTGAAGCAACCACTGACTATCTTCATCAATGACAAAATCCCCATGGTAGAGTGCATTCACCTTCTCCTTTGCTGTCTTGAAGATTTCCTGGTTCAAAGGAAGTTGCCTAAACCCAGCCCTTAGAACCCGAGCATGCCACTGCTTGTATGTCTCAGGTCTTTCAATTCTTTCGACACCTTCACAAGCAATAACATTCATTGCCTCGCGGCCAAAGATTTCTCTCTCAATCAACATCCTCTCTGAAATCTCACGAGGTACATTAGTTTCCAGCATATCAAACAAAGTAGAGTAGTGGAATAGAGCTTCCCTGAAACGTGTGAGAAAGAACGGAGCACTGTAGGCGCCATTCACAACCCCGAGTATAAATACATCTGGATTCATCTTCCTGATTAGATCGAGGACAACATTTCTTGGACTTTCCACCACAACGGTCTCGTCCAGCACATTTCTCAATCTATACAAAGAGTTTACCACAAGCACCTCATCCCTATCAATTTTGAGATCCTCAATTTGAATGGTGTTCCACTTCTGTGCTATGGCATTAAACTCAAATGGTACATTGTAAGTCTTTGCATAGTTTGCTAAGCGGTTTCCTGTCTCCTCAACTCTTTCTGCTGGTCGGAAACCTGGTCGTGGGAAATCGATTCCAGTAATTCGAAGTTTTGGAGGTCCACCAAGTCTAGATGAGAGACGATGAATGAGGCAAGGCCATTGAAAGCCATAATAAATACCAAAATCAACAATATGAATACTTGTTGCTTTTTCAGCAAGATTCATAATGGATTTATTTGAAAAGAAATTTGACAGCTTCCGAAAAGGGCATGCAGCAAGATACAAATGGTAAGCTTTCAAAATAACAGCAGCTGAACTTTGCTGAGTAATAAGTGCTTCATAGATTTGGGTTCCTGAGCCAGCCAATCGTGCCTCAAGGCCATCAGCGAAAATGTGTGCCAGCCTTTGCATTCCATCACCTGTAGAAGAAGAGTTCTGTCTGATTTGCTTTAATAGATTGCTTGCATTCCGACGATCATCTGCTGCAACAGCTTGGGCACAAAGGGTCAAGAGCGTTCTCAAATCTACCACATTCCTTTTGCCCCCCTGCTTCTTACCCCGAGGTCTTCCACCATTTGAACCTTTTGCTTGTCCATTCTGCCTTGTATCTCTATTTTTGCTACTCTGCAAAGCTTCACGAAGAGCAGCTTCATTTTTGCAACCGAGCAATAATCTGTCAAAATCTTCAGAACTCAATGGTGATTCAGTATAAATGGCGGACTGTTTGTTACTCCTGCCTCCTTCTGAATTTAAATCAACAGGATGAGGATTCTTTTTTCCTCTCAAGACTTCAGCAGAATGCCAAGTCTCACCCTTGGACTCCTCCTCCACTACCACATCTTTAACCTCTTCTTTCAGGTCTTTATGAAACAGTTCATCTTTCTCCATATCAAGGAGACCACCACGTGGAATGAACTTACTTGCCTCCTCAAACCCTTTCTTAAATTGCATAACAGAATCACTATCAGTGAAGATCTTTGAAATCCTGAGAGAACTAACTGCAGAATCAGTAAACCCATTGGTAACAGTACCCGGGCTGTTTACTGAGCCATAGGATGATTTGGAAGCAGACTGAGAAGTATGCCTCGAGAATCTATTGTCAGCTGAATCATGACTTGATGCAGGATCAACCGAGCCACTACTGGTGGTAGTTGAACTACTAGTACTAGTGTCATTGCTCAAACATAAATCATGATTTTCTTCTGGGCTTACATGGTTTTGCTCAAACTGAGATACAGGCTCACAATTTGATGCAGGAGGATATTTTTGGCCAATAAGCTCGTACAAAGTCTTCTCAGCAGCTTGAAGTGCTGCAGAAGACTCTTGAAACATACATGTCTTCTCTTCCATATCTCCTTCCAAGAGCATCTCACTGATATACTTCAGAACCACATCACTAACATCAAAATCATCATTTAATTCTCCCGCTTGACTCGTGCTAACAAACACGACTTCATTGTCGGCAGTTGAATCCGGAGGCGTTGGAGGAATTTCAGTACAACTTTGGTCCAAAAAAACTTCTCCCAATCTAAATCCGTTAGTTAGATTCTGATCCAAAACATTAGCATTGGTTTCACCGTGCAATTTCAGTTTACTTACACAACCATATAATCTTCTTACAGATTGATCCATGACCATCAAAACAGTAAAAGTTTATCAACACCAACAGACACCCAGTAACGAAAATTCCGATTAAACCCACGATCTGAAATCCAATCAACAGCAAGAACCCAAAATATTCCAACTTTCAGGAGCACTATCCACCACCCTAGAACCCAGCAAGATCCGTTTTGAGAATCAAAACCAAGAAGGACAGACCTTTTTCTTTTCACAATAATTTCAGCCAAGAAATTTAGCTTCCTAATTAGTATCAGCTGACACTGATCGCCAAACTCCAAAATTTTATCTGGATGCAACAGAAAATATTAGAAAAAGCACAAATAAGCAAACAATTAAACATAGTTTTTTGATTAGAAACACACAGACCGGACAGGAAAAAGCAAACAGAAAAGAAACCAAAAGACAAATAACAAAAAAAGCCAATAGAGAACATAAAGACCCAATTATTAGCTCCTCGCTACAAGAGAATAATACAGTAAGCCAACGTAAAAAGAACATGGGAAATTCAAAGACAAAATCCTTGATGAACTAAAACAACTTATTACCTCAAAAAACTCTAAGCCCATCTCAGATGAGACGTGAAGAAAGGGAATCAACTTAACAAGCACAAGAACGTGAACACAGAGAATCAAAAAATGGTTGCTTTATCTACTCTGGAACGCTACAGAAGGGAAAGTAGACTCAAAATTTGCCAGACATAAACATTTGCGGCAGAAATTTTAGGTGACAAAGGACTGTTCAAAGAGTCTACGCCCCACAGTCAATATGCTCTGAGGCCATTTATCATTGTTCGTGCGCGCCTAGGTGTGATGTAAGGTAGTTGAAGCCTCCTGCTTCACGGTTTTGTGTAGCCAGCTTGCTTGACTTTTCTTATTCTTTTCTTTTCTTTTCGTCGCTTTTCACTTAGGATTCAAAATGACCAAATTTAGATGTAATTGAACCGAAAAAGGTTAAACTTTTTAAATAAAATGTAATTTAAATTTTATAAATAAAATAGTTCTTCCCTTAATTTAAATAAATATTGTTAATTTAAATTATATATATAATATTATGAGAACGATACTAAGACATATTTATTAATTAAAATAATTACGTACTAAATAATTTATTCAATAATAATTGGAAGAAATATTTTAATAATAAATTTATAGAAAATAAAGACACGTAATAGACAAGAAATTATTTTAAAATAATGAATTTTCTTTAATTAAATAATTTTTATTATGTTTAATTATTTTAATATTATAAGATATTATGATATCTTATGATGCCATTTTGACTCATTTTCAATGCTATAATTGTCCCATATTGACTTCTCATTTCTCAGATTTTTGTTTCGCATTGAAAATGAGTCAAAATGATTTAAAGATATAATTTAAAATTATTGTTTTTCCAATACACACTAAATAAACTTTTGAGTGTATAGTAAATTATTAATTATATATTTAATTAAATAATTATTGAAATTTCTCATAATCAAGTTTCTAATACTTTAAAACATCTTACATTAAAATTTTAAAAATATATGTATAACTTAGAATTATGCAAATTGTCTCATAAATTCATAATTTTTTCACATATTTAAAAAATTATGCATATTCAATTTAAGTAATTATTAAACTCACTTGCTTTTAAAAAATCAAGTCTTTAATATTTAAACATACTATTAATTAAAATTTTAAGTATATATAATAACTCATTAATTATATATTCCATTTATAAAAACTTAGTGTTTAACATTTCAAAATATTTTTAAAATTGTAAATTCAGATAATAGCTCATAATTATGTGTATAGTCTAGAATTAAAATTTTGATCGTTACATCAATTGTATATTCAATTTAAATAACCATTATAGTAGTTTACAATTCAAATCAAATCGTTGATATTTCAAAATATTATTAATTAGACTTTTAAGTGTATATATATTCCATCCATAAAAAAGAAATAAACTCAGCCTTTGTCACTCAAAAATATTTAATACACTTGAATTGTGTCGGTTTATTACCAATAACTAAGTCTGAGGAGTGAGGACTCAAATAATAAGGTTTTTTTATTTTTTTTATTGCAAGGTGTTTTAGAAAGGTTATGATTATAAGAAAGTACCTTTAAGTCATCAACTCTCAAATTAATTTTTGCTCGAGCTAGGTAAGTCTCTTGCGGGAGGTAAAGTTCTGGCCCCAAGTTTTAAACAGCTGTATATATGATGATGGTTCGAACCCGTAACCTCACTTAAATCAGAAGAGCTCCTTACCAACTTACTTGCACCTTGGGATTACTAAGGTTATTTTTGGATGTATGGAGAGATATTTAATAGAATTGAATGATTTATAATGAAATAGATATAAATAAATGTAATATTATAAAATTGTTATTCGAGAAAGATACAAGGGTTTATAATGTAAATATAGTGAAATATTTAAAAGAAGATTTTATAATGTAATATAGTAGAATGTTATTTTTCATTTTATATTTTGCCTTAAATTCTCTAAATCAAAGGTAACTTATTTTTATTGTTTATGATATAATAAAATATGCTCTAAAATTCACCCTTTCTATTAAATAAAATAAAAAGGGAAAGTTTCACATTATATTTCATTCCATCGTAAACAATAAAAATAAGTTAATTATAGTTTAAGAGGTTTAAAATAAAATAAAAAATAATATTTGACTACATTGTAAACGTTTATTTTAAATAATATTTTTCTTATATTACTGTAAATCTTTCCATTCTTTTTAAACAATAAATTTTTAATATCACGTAAATTTATATTCTATTTTATTATAAGGGTCTATTGTCAAATATATTAAGTATGATTAAATAAGAAAGTGGTGTCAGGAATCAGGATTCAGCAGGCGGAGCGTGAACCTTTGATTGTTTGCGTCGCTGTCATCGCTGGTTTGTCTTTTCATGCTTTATTCTAGATGCA
This sequence comes from Erythroxylum carthagenense, assembly GCA_026413575.1. Lineage (NCBI taxonomy): Eukaryota > Viridiplantae > Streptophyta > Magnoliopsida > Malpighiales > Erythroxylaceae > Erythroxylum > Erythroxylum carthagenense. The sequence goes on from JANZLD010000003.1 coordinate 66,853,512, forward strand.
TCCCGGAAATTGCAAGCTTCTTCTGTCCTTTATAAGCCTGATTGAAATAGACTCCATCTCAATGGACCATATATATAAATTTGAAGCATCATAATATAAAAAGGTAAGGTGAAAGAGGATAGGTCCTCGTAGAGTCACACATCAGGCAACATCACTGGGCAAGAAGGAACTTTTCATAATTCTTTAGGGTGATTTAAGTTGTTCGATGAAATATTTCAATATTTTATAATTAATTCGAATTTAATCTTCATTAAACATTATTTATATAAAAATTTATAAAATTTATTTGGTTTTTAAAGTTTACTTCATCTAAATCCAATGAGCAGAGGAGTTGATAAAGGACTCTTCTAGCTTAAGTGAAATCGTGAGTTCGAATCATCCTCATATATGCAACCTTTTAAACTTGAAGTTAGAGTTTTACTTCCTGCAAGAAACCTACCTAATTTGAGCGTGGATTAATCTAAGAATAGATGATTTAAAATTGTATTTTATAAATGAGACAATCCTAAAACACTTCGTGGGAAAATGAAAAAGTTTACTTCCCTAATTTTGAATTGAATCACCGAAATCCTTGGACATAATTTCAAAGTACAAGGAACTTAGACATAAGAATGTGATAAGAAAAAAGAGGTGTGTTGAAAACTAGGAGAATATATGCTAAACTATTATAATGGAAGAAATGGTACAAACCTTTAGAGTTTTGATAATTTTTTATATGATTTATTTTAAAATTAACAAGTTAAATTTATATTAGTTAAAATTTACATTAAAAATTAAACTAAAATTTAAAGTTTAATTTAAACCGATTGACTCTAATTGTCGGTATAGTTTTTTTAACAAGAGTTTTTCTAATAAATAAGTTGACTATTTGACTATTATTTATGAAAGAACTTTTTTGAAAGAGCTTCATACAATAGACTGTTTGGTAACGTAAAAATAAAAAGCACTTTTAATTTTAACTATATTTTATTTCGTAATAAAATTAATTACGCATATAAATATATTAAAATATGCAAAGGACAATATATTTATTATTATATGATTTTAAACTATATAAAACATAAATGAAAATATATCTAATCAAATCTTTTATATGGATTATAATTCAAGTAAAACTAATATAAAAAATATATATAAAAAGTCAAATAATATTATATAAATCTTAAAATAAATGTGAAGATGTAATTGTAGGTATTGTAGAAATTATGCGTAAAAATATAAGGGTAAAAAGGACTAAAAATAGGTTTATTAATTAATCTAAAAAATTTTCCTAAATTTTTTTTAGAAAACTCCAAATATAATTTTCTCAAAAAGTTGTATTTTAATTTTCAAAAAAGTTACTTTTTTTGAAAAAAGTATTTTAAAATTTTATATTCAAATACTTATTTTTTAAAAAAGTAATTTTTGCGATTAAAATAAGTGCTTACTTAAAACAAACACGCAAACCAAAATCAGCTGATACAGCTTATTAATCTAATATTTCTTCCGAACATTATGTAGGCTTGTTACTTTCGCGGGTGCGATTTGTCTTATAGTACCAATAACCTTTGGACATCATTATTATTATTACGAATTTGATGAGCTAAAAACACCATTTTTAATGCCATGCTAGAAGTTCAAAGCAAGAATAGAAAATGAAAACGAAAGTAAAAGGAGTGGATAACGATTGAATTTATGAGGCCATGAAAGCCCCAACGTGAAATCCTTACTGTTACTAATCATAGAATAAGCCACCAGTTGAAATTGGTCGACTAGACTAGGTGTAGGACAGGCATTATCCCATGTGATGGTTTGACCCTCGAAAGATACTGAAAACTGATTGTGGACCCAGAGGTCAGAGACCGTGTGAACGCTATGCTACCTAGTGGTTGGGACTTGGGACCACAATCTGATTTAGACCTGACAATTACGAGTCTTGGACTCAAAAGATGACACGTATATTTTAGGTGTCAGGGAGGTAAATCACAATTTGATTTCAGCCAATTTTTTAGAAAGGCAGCTTAATATTTGGTGCGTAAAAGGAGTCATCACATTGGATAAGCTCCTATACTATGCAGCTTAATATTTGGTGTACAAAAGTAGTCATCACATTGAATAAACTCCCGTACTGTCACTGTGATACTCAAAATTAAGATTTTGGACTCACTTTCCTTCCAACGAACTAGGTTACCCGCGCGGACCCTGACGATTACGAGTCTGAACCAAAGGCAGACTGGACTATCTTCGGGTACGCAGGTTCGCCTTTGGTTTGGCCGCCTAGTAGCCGAAACTAGCTGCCTTATTAATGAGTTTGGCTCTCTTTCGATTTTTTAATTAAATTAAAAATTTACAAAAATTAATTTAACTTTTAAAACATTTTTGTCATTATGAGATTGTATTAGTAACTAAGTATGCATTATTCGGTAATGATTAATATAATGTAATTATTTATATTGCATTAGTTTATTTCAATAATTTATTTTTAATATATAAAATTTATTTTGAAATGAGTTTTTTCAGAACTTGCTTATTATCTAATAATATTCTTACTTATATGAAATATTTTTAAAATACATAACTAAAAATTAAAAAATAATTATTGATAAATATAATTCTAAATATATTAAGATTTATATAAATAATAAATTTGACTATATATATATATATGTTTATTAATTAAATATCACAATGTTCTTACTTTTTAATTATCTATTTCTATATAATTTTATTTAATTAAGTCATGAAATTAATTTGATTTATTTAATTATCGTCAACTTAGATAAGTTTTTGTTTTAAATCATAATTAAAATGCCAATTCTCACTTCAATAACTTAGAGGGTTAAAATAAAAATACATTAAATTTATAAATAATTAAATTAAAAGTTTTATAATTTAATTGTTATTTATTTAAATTATATCATTTATATATTACTATATATAATTAAAATTTTATTATGTAAGGACTTGAAATATAATAACTTTAAATTTTACGATTGTCAAAAAGATAATAATTATCTTTTCAATGAAGTCTTTCTTAATTATCATTTATATAATCCATCATCATCATCATGTCGGATAAAATATCCTGATTTGGATTGAGACCTTATGGGTTATGGTCGTCCCACATCCCAATCCGAGTGTTGTCTTATTTGGTCTGGAATATGCTTGGGGTTCAAGTACACAGGTTCTGTTCATTTGTTGATTTTTTTAAATATTTATCTTTTTTAAAAAAATAAATTAAATTAATAAATATATGAAAAAAAAATATATTCCACTAATTGGATTATAAATGCAAGAGGTAATGTGTAGAAGAAAATCACCCAAAATTAGAAAATAAAAATAGAAAAAATAAGCATACGAATTACTTCAATGGTAGCTTTTAAAGCAGGCCTGTAGCCTACCAAATAATTATATAGCCTAAGGTCCAGCACTTATTTTTTGGTGGGCTCAATATTAAGAACTCAAAATATATTGCTCCTCGACAAGAGACGTAACTAATAAATTGTAATTTTTAACTCTACAGGTTTTTTTTTTTATCAATAGTCGTCGAATGCGTATTATTAGGCTTTTTCGAATTTTACGTTTCAACAAAAATTTTATAAAGTATTATTGTTGAATAGTTTTTACAGGTATCAAATTTTAGTTTAAAAAAAAATTGTCTATAAGGATCTATAGGTTTAAAAGCATAGGCGTTGAGTAGAAGGTTGATTTACTAAAGAAATAGAAATCACATGGCGGTTGCTAGCATTTGTTGTACCTATTTGAGTGAAATTTTAGACGGTGAATAAATACCTTTTTTTACTGTAAAAATTTTTTGAAAAAAATGAGCGGTTAAATGTAAAAGAAAAAAAGTACTTTCTAATAAATATAATTTTTTTGCAATCAAAATATAACTTTTTAAGAATCTCATATTTGGAGCTTATCAAAAAGACACCTTTTTATGTAAGTTTTTTAGATCAATTAATGAACCTTTTTTAGTCATTTTTACCTTTATATTTTACACATAATTTTTGCGATACCTAAAAATTCTTCTTCACGTTTATTTTTAGATTTATATAATATTATTTAACTTTTTTATATGTTTTAATATTTATTTTGTATATTAGTTTTATTTATATTATAATCCATGTAAAAGACTTGATTAGATATATTTTCACTTATATTTTATATAATTTAAAATTATATAATAATTAATATATTGTGTTTTCATATTATTTAATAAAATGTAAATAATTTTTATATGCATAAATAATTTTTATTACAAAATAAAATATAGTTAAAATTAATAAAAATACTTTTTATTTTTATATTGCCAAACAGTCTACTCAATGAAAATTTTTTAAAAAACTGTTTTTTTAATTGACAGTTAAACAATTAACTGATTTCTTAAAAAAGCTCTTCTAAAATAAGTTCTACTGACAAAAGTTCTAATAATATAAGTCCATCCAAGTAAGCATTGATATGCCATGAGCAAAGTAAAAGAAAAGTTTCTTAATTTGTTTCTTTTTTATTTTTTATGTTTATGAATATCAAAGTGAGTTTTTTATAAAAATAAAATGAGATAAAAGGATAACATGTCAAGAGAAAGTCTTAAGTAGGTGTTCTTCCTGCTCTTACTTATGACCGGGTCAGACAGTAGAAGGCAAAAAGAAGAATTTACCATGTGATTATAATTGCATATAAATAAAATTTAATTATTGCAAACTTAACCAGTTTTCTATTATTACTGTTTTATTATTCTTTTTAGGATTAGTAATTAAAATCAACGTAAAAATTCGATATTATATTAAATTTCTTATTGTCAATAACTTTTTTTTAAATTTTGCTATCTACAATTTTTAAAATTTTAACTTCACTCAATTTAATTTAAGAGTCGATTCAATTTGGAAAAAATAAAATAAAATGTGGTTATGTTAACTATATCTTAAATGAAATTTCTGGTAGGGTGGGCTTTGTTTCAGTCCTTACATTTTATATCAGTTCATTTTCTTTGTATACTTTCCGTGCCAAACAAAACTTTGTGTCCGTGCCAAATACGGGACAAATATTCATTGCAAGACAGCCTATATTTAAACAGTTGGATGTTCCATCGCTGGTCCAAATTTGCCCAAATTTATAAAATTTTAGATTTTATATTCGATAATCTGTTTAAATTTCACATACAATTGGATGGACTTTTGAGAGGTTAATAAATACTTTTCTCTACAACAAAAGTTTTTTTTAAGAAAAATAAGTGTTTGACAATTAAAAGAAACTACTTTTTAATATATATGACTTTTTTGGTAATTAAAATACAGCTTTTTAAGAAGTTCAAATTTAAATATCTCAAAAAATACTTTCTATGTAGATTTTTCATATCAATTATTGAGCTTACTTTTTAGTATCTTTTGTCATTATGTTTTACACATAATTCCTACAATATTCAAAAAAATCATCTTCATATTTATTTTGAAATTTATATAATATTATTTAATTTTTATGCATTTTAATATTTATTTTTAATATTAATTTTATTTATGTTATAATCTATCTAAAAGATTTGGTTAGATATATTTTCATTTATGTTTTATATGATTTAAAATTATATGATAATTAATATATTGTAATTTACATATTGTTTAATATACTTTAAATAATATTTATATGCATAAATAATTTTTATTAAAAAATAAAATATAGTAAAAATTAAAAGTAAATTTTATTTTTACGTTGTCAAATAATTTATTGTCTAAAGTTCTTTCAATTAAAAAAAAACAACAGTCAAACAGTTAATTTTTTATAAAATTACTTCTCATAAAAGATTTATAAAAAAATATATATAGACAAAAACTCAACCAATATGAGTCTAATTAATCGGAGGCTAAGTTAAAAAAATTTTCTTGGAAAACTCACTCTGCACGATGGTTGATGGTTGCGTGATTGTTTTACAGAGATTTAGCGATAACTTGGTTCTTACGGGACCTGTCAGTCACTTAGCCATCTTTGAAAGCTAAAAGAAGAGCTGTTCCACGGTCACATGGTGGTTACGTGCTGCCGTGCTGGGACCGAATCAACGAAGTATTACCGGTAAAGATCCTAAATGAAGCATCGCCAATATCTTCCTGCTATAAGCGTAGATCTGAGGATACCTGTAGAGAAAAATGTAGCCCAAAAAGCATAAAAGTTGGTGCATAGAGATAACAAAATCAATTTCATATAATCAAATTAAATTAATTGAGATTTAAATTTAAAATAATATTTTAAAATAAATAATTGAAAACGATATTATTCTAATTAATAAATATAAATAATATCATCGAAATCATAAATTATTCTTATATTTGTAAATTTGAAATGTTTAAATACATTTTTTTGTGATAATTGCAAATCAAGATTAGAGTAAATAATTAATTGAATTCAGACCAGACTCAATTATTTGTTTTAGTATTTATTTTGCATGTGTTTTTATTTATATATATTAGATTTTGATACTTTTATTTTTATTTATGGTAGTTTTGATGTTTCCTATTAGATTTGGTTTTGTACTTATTATTATTATTATTATTATTAGTATTAGTATTAGTGTTTAGTATTCTTAGTGTTATTTGCTTTTATTTTAGCTATATCTTGAAATTTTAATATTTTTATTATTATTTTTATTTAGTACTTTTATTTCTCCATTACTTGTCTTTTCATTTATTTTCTGTTTTATGAATTAATTTTGGTACCTGCATCATTCATATATTGTCTTATTTGCATATAAGTTTACCGAAAATAACTTCTCTATTTTGTAGAGATAAGACTGCGTACTATCGGATCTCCTCAAATCCTACTTCATTGCAAGATTTTGAATTGGGTGATGATGACAACTACGATAATAAGACCTAACTCAAAGTCGTAAATAATGGACATCGGATCTAACTAGGCTGCTAATTAGGAAAGCTACTCTATCACTTTTTGGTTTTTACACTTTTTCTCCATGGAAGATCTTTGCTTTGAAACCAAGCCTTCGAGAGGGTCAAATTTGGTGTACCTGAAATTTATATCAAGGTTGGTGAACTAGCAACTAAGTATCTTATAGTAATTTGTCTTTGACCACTTGAGGAATTGTACTTTTTATTAAGAAATATAATTTATAAGATGTAATAGTCCATTGGTTTATTTGAAAGAGGCCAAGTTTACAAATTATGATGTGTAATTGAAATTTTATGGAAGGCAAATCTAAACAGTAATGAGTGATGGGGGAATAAATGAGATTAGCTAGCAACTATTTGGGTGGATTTTTTGAAGGTTAATAAGTTCTTTTTTCTATCATAAAAGTCTTTTTAAAGAAAAATTAGGTATTTGACTATAAAATAAAAAAGCACTGTTTTAATATATATAATTGTTTTGACAGTCAAAATATAATTTTTTAAGAAGCTCAAATTTAGAACTTTTTAAAAAAACCTCTCAAATGACTTTTTCAAGTAGATTTTTAAGATCAATTAATAAGTTTTTTAGTCTCTTTTGTCTTTATGTTATACACATAATTCGCACAATAATTACAAACTCATCTTTACGTTTATCTTGCAAATTCATCTTCTCTATTACAATAAAATGCATAATTTATTATGTATTTAACTATTTACTTAGCTTGAATATTTATTTTGAGATTTATATAATATTATTTAGCTTTTTATATGTTTTAATATTTATTTTTGATATTAGTTTTATTTATGTTATAATTCACATAAATGATTTGGTTAGATATATTTTCAATTATATTTCATGTGGTTTAAAATTATATAATAATTAATATATTGTTCTTTACATACTGTTTAATATTCTTTAAATGATATTTATATACATAACTAATTTTTATTATAAAATAAAATATGATTAAAATTAAAATAGTTTTTTATTTTTATATTGTCAAACAGTTTACTGTATGAAACTCTTTAAAAAAACTCTTTTTTAAATGACAGTCAAATATTTAATTGATTTTTTTAAAAAATTATTCTAAAAAAAGATCTATAGAAAAAACTTTACTAATAAAAATTTTATTGGTATAAGACTATAAGCCCAGTCAAAGAGAAGTTTAATCATGCGACATTATAGTTGATATGTCAAGTATTTCACTTGAAGGGTACGTCGGTAAGAACGAAACTCGAAATTGACGGACTTTTTCTACAAATGGGTGGAGTATTTGGTTTATGTTCCTTTTTATGTACAAAGAAAAAAAAATTAATGTAGTGAAACTCCAGAGCGAAAGACAAAAGGTAAAAGAGTTATAATGAGAGTCAGCAATGAGCACGAAAGCAGGGATGAACTCAGCAAAAGAACAAAAGAGAGATGGAATTCCATATATTGAGATTGAGATATTTACTGCTCTTTTCTCGATCGGACAAGCGTATTGTGTTACAGGAACTAAATCGATGAATGACAAAGTGAAAAAAAACAGTGTGAACTGTGTTATTTACCTTTATTCCATCAAATCATTTACAATGAATCATGCAAGTGTGAAGAGTGTTACAACAATTTGATAACATTTGTACAATTGTTCTTGTTCCCTGTTCCTGTCGATGTTAGCTTCATCTTCATCAAACGGACGCCTTCACCCCCGTTCCTAAATCGCAGGAGCATCTGTAATATTAAGAGTAGCAGCTTCGTTCTTGCTATGTTGCTTGGATTGAAGCTGAGACCAGTAACCATGAGCAGCCAGGACTCTGTCCAAGAGCTCCTGCGGCACCGGTTCACCCCTTCTCTGTTGAGGGGCGATCTTTGCCGTGTGAACTAATGTCTTCCACTTGTCCTGCAAACATAGCATTCATATCTCTTATCAAGACATAAGAAACTCGGTCCCAATGTGATAGCAAGTGAAAATTATAGGTCCTAATGGAGTCTAAGAAACACAAAAGAAAGCAAATATATTTATCTGAGACAAAAAGCTCATACTAAAGTTAACACTTATGCTGCATCCACAAATCCAACAAATCCACAGATTGAAGATAGAAATATTACCTTCAAGTCCACATAAGTCCTATGGTTAGCATTTTCAAAAGATCGCAACTTAACGTCACGCCACCTGAAAAGTGCCAAAAATTTTAAATACCTAAGCAACGGGACAGAAGGCACATAATGGTACAGGCGCTAAGAAAAAAGATACCTTCCAGTTCCAAGTTCCTCAACGGCCGTCACTAGTGCTTCTACTTCTGAAACAGAGAATGGTCTCCTAGTTCTACGCTTTACAACTGCAGTTCGCCTAGGTTTCTGGTTTATTGGAACCGCAGCAATCGCCTCAGCACTCATTTGGGGGATTGCAACCAGAGCACTAGAATCTGGCAGTGTTGTGTCAGTTAGTATGTCAGTATGAGAGGAAACTGATTCATGATTACTCTCAATATCCTTGTTTGGATCAAGTGGAGGAGGAGGATCAGCTAACATATCAGAAATTCCCGAATCTAAAACTGGAGAGGCCGGAGACCTACAAAAACATTAGAAATAGGAGGATCACTGTGATAAACAGTCGATCAACGAAATACAACTATGAATATAAGTGAGTGGCAATGACGAACCAAATCTAGAGAAAATTCATTTTGGAGAACACACAATGGTAGACGCCGTATCAAATCTTAACAACAGAAAAGTGAAGTAACTTTTTCCATTTTCTTCTTATAATAGAAGGAACTTCTGATTTACCTTGATATTGGCTGAGGGATGTCAAATGGTAGTAAAGAGGGAGGATCATCATTACACACTAGAGTAGAAGCTTGAGCAGGAGTAGGCTCCAATGAGAAACCCAGGCTATTGAGATTTTCATCAGAAGTTATGCCAGTTTGCAACAGGGTTCTGTTATCATCTCTGACCTTTTTCTCATGAAAAAGCACCTCAACATGTAAACCACCTCCAAACGCAGCAGTCACAGCCTCCATAATTGTCCTCTAAAGAAATTCAAATAACAAAATAAGGAAGTAGGAATTAAGAAATCACCAATTGGTTGGAAGATAATTATACAACAATCATATCTTAACCTTTCTCATGGAAAATAGAATATAAAAAAGAAGAGAAAACGAAAGTGAGAATGTTGGCATTCATAAGGTGTCCCAATTGCAATTTCCAATAAAATAAGACCGCATTTTTATACCTTAAGGTGACCAACAGTTGCAGTTTCTGGAACCTCAAAATAAAGTTCTGGTATCCTGAAGGACTTAATATTGAGCTTCACTGCACAGAGGAATTAATCACATATAAGGCCTCCGAATGCTCGACTAATTCATACCATAAAGAGTTAATGTAACACGATCTCTAGTACCATGAGAATCCTCAGATTGGTTAGATGATTGATGACCTGCAACTGGAGACGATACCCCATTTGCTGCATATTTCAAATGTAGCCTTTTAGCAAAATCATGAAGCAAAAGTAGCGTGAACTTCACCGGATAAGTAGAAAGTTAAACAAAATACCTCCAAGAAACATTGCAGATGAGCCATTCTTGTCTCTATTAATGCCCTTTTCAGGTGAATTACACACACTCTCACTGCTAAACCCCCCATCAGAAGCAATAATTAAGCCACGCTTGGAGAACTTCCTCCTTTTGTGAAGATTTTCATGCTGGTAACTTCCACGACTGTAACTCAACTTCCTCTTGTGGCAAAGAGGCTTTACTCCATCTAAAGCTGATGGAAAGCAATTTTAAAATTTCAGAACAGTTTGAAATTAATATCCAGACACATAAATAATTGAAACCTTATAAGGTAATTTATTTAAGCAAGCCATCAAAACAACTTCTTACCAACTCTGGAATGCTCATAATCCCTCAGTTTTGGAGCTATTTTCCAATACTTGGATGTTAGTAACTTCCTGATTCTTCGATCCCCAATCCGGGATGGAGGCCTAAAAGCCTTTCCTTTAGTGATAGATTTACTACAATGAGAAAAGTTTTCATCATCATCTCTAATACCTAACTTAACATAATTCCTACACCGAAAGGAGGATTTTGGAACGTGGACCAGGCATGATGGAGATTGGGTGTTTCTATCTAGAATATTCAAGGCTGGGAATTTCACGCATGATCCCATAGGATCCTTTGGATTGGATGTATTGCCATTGGCCAAACCTCCAGTCTCCAGTGCATTTGCTTGTTGCTCTTTACGAAATCTACTATCTACATTACAGCCACAAGGCTCTCTAGGATCAGGAGAACCTCCCTCTAGTTTTCCAGGGAAAGCTTCACGAGTAATCTTGTTAGTAGTAACTATGGGCTTCACATCCTTACTTATTTTATCTGATGAGTCTGAATTTGTGATTATTGAAAACTGTTCCAGTATGGAATTACTTGCATTGTTTTGGGATTCCTTCAGAAGAAATTTCCTATCCCCGTTTTGTGAGGCGAAAACAGGAGTATATACGCTTTCTTCAAAGCTTCCCGGGTCAACGTACTCTTTTTTCAGCAGAGTATCTTCACCTTGTTCCAGTTTAACAGCATCATTACGAATGGCAGGCAGCTTATTTGCTTCAGATGCATTACTGGAAGCAGAGGAACTTTCACTCTCCTCTAATAGCTTCCCTGCTAAAGAAGCAAGCAATTCAATTGCACATATCTGATTATCATCAACATTCTTTTGCAGCAGGCGTCTCCCCTGAAAACAAACGACATTAAGAAATGAGGCTTAAGAGAATGTAAACAGAAGGATAATTGAAATTCTAACAAAACCGACAAGTATGTGCTACTTACTCTAGAAGATCTGGGAGCCCTCGGAAATGAAGGAACAAGGAAGCCATTGAAACCATGATATTGCTTCTTCAGCACCATATCTTAACCATGCAAGTCATCAGAATTCATCAAACGTGAAGCATCGCCCTGGAAAGATACTTCAACACATCAAACACATGATGAATTAACTAATAAACCATACATAGGAAGTGCAACTGCAACTTTAACTGCCTAGTGCAAGAGAGAAATAGAATGATGCCCTCATTAATTACATCCAGAAAATGAATTAGCTTGCATTGCATTACAGATGTATAAAGAAAATGTTGCATTACAGATCACGAGAGAAAAGAAAATGATTAAGTGATAATGTCATCTGAAAAACTCGCCACAATATAAGATTCAGGATGCTTTAAATGAACAATTTATATAGCCAACATAGCTGGCTCACTGATTTCTTGAACCGGGAAAACTGGGTTCTACATAACATCCCATTAAGATAATAATAATTAAAAATAAACTTAAAAGGAAAAAAATTCAACAGAGAGGATCTAGACTTGATTAAAAATATATGAACTGAATCATAACCATTCCTCGGGAATGAAAAGGGAAAATTCAGAAGAATTACTAGAAACAAGTTCCAATTAGCTGTTCTTGATTCAAGAATCAAATTAACAAGAGGAGATCTTGAAAACCACAGATTGGATATCAATTATGTCCATAAAAAATAAACGTAGAAAGCAGAAAACTCAGTTTCAGAAGCTAAAAACAAAATCTCTCTATGATTGCCGAATCTGCACGCACTTTGATGCAAATCGATTAACGATTTTATACTTTAAAACAGAGAAAAACAAAACCAACAATTGAGAGAATCCTTTAAACCCATATACTCAAGAGAGAGAGAGAGAAAAAATCTCATTCCCGCCCAAAATCCAACTCCAATTACAGCATCTGGGCTTTACCGCGACGTGATCGCCATCTCAATTTTCAATTAAGTAATCGTTTCTCTAAAACCCAAAACCCTCAGGATGTTAAAATTCGGAGTCAGATTCAAAGTCTTTGAACATAACTCGCAGCGAAACAAACATGAAGGCATCAAATTTAACGAAAAAACAACGAAATTCGACTCACTTACCGGATCGCAAACGATCTTTGGTGCAAAACAACAAAGAGCTAGAAAATTCCTCCCAGAAATGCACCAAGTCGAAGAAAATCAAAGTTGGAGCAATCAATAACAGTGAATTACAAGTTGGTGTCCAGCAAAAACGAAAAGAAAGCAACAGATTTCATATTCTATATCATTTTAAATGTATCTTGATCCTCAAACATCTCTCACGAGAAACACAAAGCATGACAAACCTCTATCCTTGTTTTTCTCTTTCTCTGTCAAAACCAAAACCACCTTAGAACAGTAGCTTAAACCCCCTCCCCCTCCCCTCTCTTTCATTTTATGAGTTTTTAAGTTTTAAGTTTAACCACAAAGCCAAAGGGCACTTATGTCCGAGCCATTCATCTCTCTCTCTCTCTCTATTGAAATATTCAAGACGTAGATGGGTTTTTGCCACGTGGCACATTACTTTGTTTTCGTAGTTGTTTATTTTTAAATAGGATAATAAATTAAAAATAAATTTTATGGAAATATTTTTTAAAAAATTTTAATTAAGCTTTCAAATTTTTAAAATTTAAAAAACTAATTTTAGTTAAGCTTTTAAATTTTAATTTTTTAAAAAATAAGTTAATAATATGTGTTAGATAGAATTACATAAAATTAATATTTAAAAATTTACGTAGTATTTTCTTTTCTATATAATATTAGAACATTAAATAAATATATATTTTAAATACATAAACACTATTATCTTTTTTCACATAAAATCCAAAAACTATATTGATAAAAAAATGAGTGATATAATTCTTTCAAATTTTAATTTTTATATTAGTTTTTGAGTTTTTATTTTTAAAAATTTTAACGCAACTAAAAATTTGAAAAACATTATACACTAAAATGAATAATTAAGAATATTTTAATTTGTTATAATTTCAAAATTTATAATTTACTTTTTTGATATTATTTAATTTTCCATTCCTTTGTTATAAAACATATTTTATTACTTTCTATTTATTTTATTCAAAATAATACAATATTAAAATTTTTCTTTATTTAATTTATTTTAAATTTTTATTCAAAACAATGCAAAATTAAAATTCTCATTTCTAATATGATGTTTTTTAAATTATAAATAAATGAAAATCTAATAATATAATTGTATAACAAATAAATAAATAATAATTTTTTATGACCTGAAAATTGAAAAGAAAATTAAATCACGGAAGTTATTAGCCGAAAATAAATTATTATTTTTATTTATAAGCATAATATTTCTTGCACCGTACTGTGCGGGCCCACAAAAGTTTAGGGATAAGGAAAATAAAAAGGTTGGAAGAACGTATGGGACTGAAAATGAAAGCTTCAATTCAACATGGAGCTTTTATGAGATGTCCAAGAGATTAGAATTTGTGGAGGAGGTGCAATTTGATGTCGTTGAACATAATCCATTCAGTTATAGGATCTGAGGTATATTCTTAAATTTTCATTTTTTAATACTTATTTTTAAATAATATTTACATTAAATATATTCATATAATTAGATAGATTTATATTATCAAACAGTACATTATATATAGCTCATTTAAAAAATTATTTTTTAAATGATAGTTAAACAGTCAATTGATTTCTTATAAAAATTATTATTAGATCTATAGAAAAAAAAGTTCTATTAACAAGAATTCCACTGATATAAGCCTAATTATACATAAGCTAAAGCTAATTTAAATTAATGTTTCCAAATTTAAAAACTTTCCTCTAACTAATAACTTACTAAGCATATTATGTGTTCAATAAAATATTTATTGAATAATTATTTAAGATATTAAACTCTTGTAATTAAGAGGGTTTGAGATTGAATTTTTTATAATAATAAAATTCATAATTTTTATTTTAAGTATGTTAAATACAAATTATTTAAAAGATAATATATTAAAGTTAAATAACGAATTTAGGTTAATTAATATTTATACATTTTAACATATTTCTATTTCCAGTCCACGGTAATCCAAACCATCACGATGAAAAATCACAATTAGAAAGAGACTTTACTTCTAATTTGGAAAAAATGAAAGGTAAGAACTAAGAATACTAAAATATGACTTTAGTGGCTCGCCCACTAAGCAGCCGAGTGGTAATGGATGAGCAAGTACAACAACAACGTTAGGAATCCAGTTGAGGTAAGG
>JANZLD010000003.1:66875256-66899113 GCA_026413575.1 Erythroxylum carthagenense
TGGATTATAACATAAGTAAAATTAATATAAAAATAAATATTAAAACATATAAAAAAGTCAAATAATATTATATAAATCCTAAAATAAGTATTCAAAACAATTGCGCAAGATATTAGAGAAGATGAGTCCGTAAGATAAACGTAAAGATGAATTTATGAGTATTAAGAAAATTATGTGTAAAATATAAGGGTAAAAGGAAATAAAAAGTATGTTTATTAATTAATCTGAAAATTTTACTTGAAGAAGCTATTTGAGAGGCTTTTTTGAAAAATTCCAAACTGAAATTTCTTAAAAAGTTATATTTTAGCTGTCAAAAAAATTATATAAGTATTTTTTTATTTTATAGTCAAATACTTATTTAAAAAAAAGACTTTTTTTGATAAAAAATATACTTATTGGCCCCCAACTTGATCAACTATTTGATTGAAGGAATAAACTAAGCTTTAACTGCCAACTCTAATTTCATGCTCGTACGCGCAACGAACTCATTATAACTGCGTAAGTACGGTTGACATGCCACGTCATAAGTTATAACCGTGATACATTTTAATTGTACGAGGTCAACTGTAAGTAGTTATATATTTACTTCCTCGGTGTAAGTATAGAGTTGGACTCGGGATAATTAAGGAACTGGCAAGGACTGGTCTCAGGCTACGAGTAAATTGTCACTTACCAACATTTTTCATGTAAAAGTTTCTATCAAGAGCAAGGAACGTGAAGAAATTGTTTAATTAATGCATTTTTTAAATAATTATTGGGCAAATCATTAAGTGCGTGTGTTATGTTACAAAATCCAACATTTTAAATAAATTATTTAAATAATAATAATTAAAAATAAACGATAGTTTTAATTCAATTAATATTTAAATTTTAATAACTTTACAAACTAAAAAAAATGTTAGGAGTAGCCAAAGACCACTTGAATGTAAGTGTACTTATCAAGTGATTTGTTCTGAAATGTGTAACATGTCCTAACATTTGTTATATGTATACTCACTACTAATAGTAATATTAGCAATAAGTTGAATTGAATTAGGTTTAATTTTTTTTAATAAATTCGAGTTTAATTTAAAATTTAATCTCATTGTTGGATTTATGTTTAATTTTGCAATTTTTTAAAAATTTAAATGGTTTAAAATATGATTAACCCAAAATTTACATATTTGGATTCGAAAAAATACCAACTTTGTAGTTTATGGCTTAACATTTACCTTTCTTGGGACGGGTAGCTCCCACCATTCCCTCCAAAATTCGAAGGTATAAACCATCATAGAAGGGAAAAGCACATGTTTAGGACAGAACCTGTAATCAATCGCACAACTTACAAATGAAGCAAAGCCTTTTTCGTATTATCAAGCATTCAAAGCTTTGTTACCCTTTTTCTTTTGTCACTCGAAAGCCATAGTATGTGCATAATCCACAAGGACATGTTCGTTATATGAAGGTAAAAAAGTGAAAAAACCCCGAGCAAGTACTTTCATGGAGGATGAAATAGGATACCCGTCAAAGGGAGGGAGTGTGAAAGAGAAGGCTTGGGGTTAATTAACTAAATACCAACAGACAACATAAGTAATTAATGTTGATGATAGTTTGGTTTCTCTTTAAACTTTCCTCTGGTTTTTTCTCCATAAATAGCACCTCTACTCTTCACTCCCTCTTCACTTCACAACCAACTTGTTCAGAGGTCTTTCCTAGTTTCTCCATCTCTCGAGCGTACGTAGCAAGTGAAAAGTCATGGCTTTGAAGGGTTTCATTCATGAAATATTCTTGTTGCTGGTTCTGAAGTTTGTTCAGGCGAGAATTCCAGGTGTCTTCTCCGGTGGACCGTGGCAGAGCGCTCATGCCACTTTCTACGGTGGCAATGATGCCTCCGGGACAATGGGTACTCTGTTTTCCCCTGTTTTTCTGATCCGAGCTCTGTTTCTACCAAAATATTGATTTCAAAAAGGCTACAGAAGCTCAAATTTCTATTCAATGCGTTTTAAAAACCTTGTTCTTCTGGATCAACTAATCGACGTCAATTTTCTTCTCTATCTCGCGCGTAGGTGGTGCTTGTGGATATGGAAATCTATACAGCCAAGGCTATGGCGTGAACACAGCAGCACTAAGCACTGCATTGTTCAACGAGGGTCAAAGTTGTGGAGCTTGCTTCGAGATCAAGTGTGCAAATGACCCACAATGGTGCTACTCTGGCAGTCCATCCATCTTCATTACAGCGACAAACTTTTGCCCTCCAAACTACGCTCTACCCAGTGACAATGGTGGATGGTGCAACCCTCCTCGCCCACATTTCGATCTTGCCATGCCTATGTTCCTTAAGATCGCCAAGTATCGCGCAGGCATCGTCCCCGTCTCTTATCGCCGGTAAAGATACATTACTTTAGTTCTCTGTATCCATATTATACTTTGCTATCAACTCAAGATTTCACCTTTATAGCCAAACAATCTGTTCCTCATGATACGCTCTTTCTGTTTTGTGGGGAAAACAGAGTGACCTGTAGGAAGAGAGGAGGAATCAGGTTCCAAATCAATGGCAATCCTTACTTCAACTTGGTATTGATCACCAACGTCGCCGGTGCAGGAGAACTGGTGAAAGTAAGCGTAAAAGGGTCAAAAACTGGTTGGATGAGCATGAGCCGAAATTGGGGTCAGAACTGGCAAGTGAACTCTGTTTTGGTAGGTCAGTCACTGTCCTTCAGGGTCACAGGCAGTGACAGGCGCACCACAACTTCCTGGAACATTGTTCCCTCAAACTGGGAATTCGGTCAAGCTTTCACCGGCAAGAACTTTCGAGTCTAACTATAATTCAAATTGTGGTCTAATGGTAGTGTGTGATAGCCTGAGCTTTTTGTGTCTTTTATGAAAAGATGAGAGACATTAGTGAGTGTACGTATGTGTGTGGGGAAAAAGTGCTGACGCTGAGGTGGCTGCAAAGTGAAGATGGTGCCCGCGGCTTTTGTTCACTTCCACCGTCTAAGGTTTTATAAGTTGTATAATTTTATAGCGTTTTATTTTATTTTATAAATTTTAATTATTACGTAAATTTTGCATAAAAAATACAAAATTTATATAAATAAATAGTTAAAATTTATAAAATAAAATAAAATATTATAATATTAAACAGAAATTCTGTCTCAATTTTTACTAGGACTACTTAAAATACAAATGGGCAAGTTATTATTTATTTGCTGGTCTCCCTCACTCGTTAGCCTTTGATATTTGCGTGTCTATTGTCTCAATTTCTCATAATTAAGTTTGAGTATATTATGATTAGAAGAAAAATAATTTATTAGTATTAATTAAATCAAATTTATGACAATTTTAAATTATTAATTTAAATAATTTTTAAAATAAATTATTGAGAATATATCCAAAATATATAATTTTTAAATCAAATTCATTACTTTAATTTTGAATTAAAATTAAAATTTTGTTGAGTTATGAAGTAGGCACTCAGATTAAGTTTACTCGGTTATTAAAAAATTAAATCTTGTTTGAAGCTAAAGCTAATCGGACTTATGATCATTCCAACAAAATATAAATTATCACTAAAAAAAACTAGAAAAAAATAACGTTTCAAAAGAGAGAATGTGAGATGGATTGTAGTAGACAAGCCGGGATCGGAAAAGTCCCGTAGTCTGTGGAAACCATCCCTACGGTTGTCTGGCCGCCGCCTGAAAACAGAGTATAAATCAGGCTTTTGCTTTCTGCACAGTTGATCTGAGAAAGCATCAAGAAGAAACAATGCTTCCTCGTACTAAACAACCAATGCAAATAGATAAAATCAAACGACAGTTCTCATCGAAAGGGCTCATATCAAGTGTAAAATGGAAAGATCTGTCATTGTGGGGGAGAAAAACCCCATATGGAGATAAGTGTAAAGAAGAGGAAAAATCGAGGACAAAAACTGAAGACACCAAAGCCTAAATCTGTGAATAGAATGGCGGCGTCTTCTTCTTTTTCTGTGTTTACCTCCATTTTCAATCTCTACCTACGCCTAAACTCCAGAGGGGTCGTGAAGATCCCACTCAAGCCTCTCTCTTTCTAATCATAACCCATCAAAAGAAAGTATTCTAATTGTAAAAGAAGAATGACAAGTTAAGGTTTTTAGTGGATGGAGGCTGAAGGCGAGGATAACTAGCGAGATTAGGGTTTTTGAAATCAGTTCTGGTATTTATAGTGTTTTCTAGGTAAAGCCCATTCTCAAAAGACGTGTTCATTCAGTAATTGTTCTTGGTTGGGTCTATAATCGTGTCATATAGTTACAGGCTTACAGCCCAACAGAAACGCTCACTTACAATTTGTTACATGGACATAGTTGCCACTAGCATTGCCAAAACATTCAATTTGACCCGGCCCAAAATTTAATAGATTATGAGTGTGCTTATTTAGTGGGTGTGAAAGAAAGAGAATAGAGATGGAATAAAAAATTAAATTTAGTAAAGGAGTATGATTATAGAGTGATTATTTTAATTACTCATTTTTTGGTAATACCCCATTCTTCTCCTAATCTAGAGGAATGTGTATCATTGTTATATAAGGGTGTGTTTGTTACAGTTAATTAAAACATAACTAATTAAAATATAATATAATATTAATTAAAATATTATAATTAATTAATTACAATATAATTAATTAACTAAAATATAATTTATTAAAATATAATTTATTTATTAATTAAAATATGATAATTAATTAATTGAAATATATTTTATTAATTAATTAAAATATTGTAATTAATTTTAATTAATTATATTGTAATTAATTAATTAATTAAAATATAATAAATTTTTATTTCTTAATATTTTTCACAGACCAATCATTGTTAATGGTAATGGTAATCATTCATTTCTTTTAACCAACTATCATAATTATAATGATAATATTCATTTTCATTCTTTACTATATTTATTCCCATTCTTATTACCGTTCTTCGATGTAAACTAACCGTCCCCTAAATTTTATCCATTTGATCAAATTTGAATTCGTCTTCAAACTTGAATATTCAATTTGAATATGATAAATTCTTTTCAAGTTCAACTAATTGTGGGAGATCAAATTTAAGTTTACATCCAAAAGTTTATTCATACGATATATGTGAATAAGTAAACAAAGCTTTTGCTCATGTCTAATAAGTGAGCTTGGAGGTAGGTCGCTCAAAAAAATTAGCTTAAAGGATGATGAACTCGCAAACTCATAAATGTCGCATCAGTCTCTCTTATTATTAATGTAGGATACTTAGACCGCAACGTTTCACTACGCCTCACAGCCTATACACTTATGCGTTAGACTTTTTCTAGCCTCAAGCGAATACTACAACACCGACGTTACCACCCGTAACACAAGGGTTTAAAAGAACGGTGTTATCTTTGATACCAATTATTACAGAAAAATTAACTTAAAGGATGAGAGAACTAATAAGTCTATCAACTTCAGATCAGCCTCTCTGACAATTAGACTGTAACACCGAACCTATCAGACGCGTTTGAAATTCAATCAGGCTCGAATTGCCGCAAAATCCATGAAACATCAAAACCTTAAACTCAAGTCGGGTTTGAACCACCGCAAAATCCATGAAACGCGTCTGAAATTCAACCAATTTTGTATCCGCTAAAACCATTCATCCAGTATAAAGATTTGGACCACTGGAAGAAGATATTATTGAGGAACATTGAGATTCTTCCTTCACTGTCAACACCAGTGAAAACATTTACCCAATAAATTAGCTTGTCTCAAGTGAGCAGAAATGCACACTGCATACAAACAATAATTTGTGCACAAGTAGATATCTTCATCGGTGAAGTTGAAACAATAATTTGTGCACAAATAGATATCTTCATCGGTGAAGTTTATTTTCCGTCTCCTCCGTCTCCCGGACGTGTATTCCGAGTTTAAGCACACAACTCCGTTCTGGCTGAGGAACACAAATGCTTCCCTGCATGCGTTATCAATATCTCTATGTAAAGACATCATCAAAGGTGTAATCCTCCAAACTATGCCAGGATTACATGTACGTGTAATAACAATCAATGGCATGGAATGTGAGAGAAATGCAACTCATAAAATCCAAATTTCGAGTCATTCATCTTAGAAAGACCTTTTCTTAGATGAATTGAGATCTAAAGTTACTTTGTTTTCAGTTTATGGGAACAGTACATTTGAGTAGTTCTGTGAAGAAAAGATGAATTGAGTACTTAGAATGGTAAGGTAATGCTCTCTTGCAATCGGAAAACATATACTGACCTTCAGTGTTCCTGTTGCCGTTTCCTCCATTTTTCCAGTAAAAAGGACACTCCCTCTTCAAGGGTAGCCTTTCTTTTGTCTTTGTAGTTCCACAACTCTGAGGTGATATACCTTCCACTCGGGTTGTATTCGTTTATCTCCACTAAAGCTGTTACCACAGCCTTATATACTTCATCACCCATCTCCTTCTTCAGATTCCTCAATCTTTCATCTCCTTCATCCAGAACTCTCTGGACAATAAAATGAAACTTAGCAAAATCCTTGTAATAGGAAGAGACAATCTAGGTTCCACACAGTTTTGGAAAGGACAGTAAGTGGAAAAAGACAAAGACACATTTGAACAAGTTACCAGTGCAATTACTAAGTTCTTCAATAAAGAAATACCGCGCCTGCCAAGTTTCTTCCCTGCATTAAAGACACATAAAGACACAGAACAAATATACGCAAACGGCATGCACTCCATAATCTAACAGGACAAATATCGTTGGTTGCATTTTCAACGGTATCCTTGACTTTATCCTGGTAATTATCAGAAGTTAAGTTACACAATCACAACAGGCGCTGGGTTGAAACACTGGAATACAAAGCCAGCATTGGATTACTAATGGTAAGATATTTGCTTAAGGCGCACCTGATGTTCCCCCTTAACAAGTTGGACTCTGAAAGGATGCCAATCTGGATCTTTAAGATATTCAACCCATAATGAGCAAATATCTGAAGCTCTGTCTTCTGCTTCCTCCTCATGATACCTTTTCTTCAGAGCTTCAAGAAAAGGTTCCCCGTTCAGCTCTCCCATTCTTTTGATACCGATATGACCATTACTTGACATATCTTTCAACCCCTGTATCGTAGGTATACCATTAGTGTCAAGTTGTCAGGCGATGATAATAATGATTTAAGCTTCAAGTTCAAGTTTATGAAATAATGTTCATTTAAATAATAAGATTCTATATCTTTGTCAGATCATCAACAAAAATACTGTTGTCGAATGGCATTTTAAAATTAATGCTTAAAAATAATTATGAAATTTGAAAATGCAATATCTATCACAACATAATGAAAGAATGAAGTTAAATTAAAGAAAAAAGGGCAATTAGAAGTTACTAACATTGATTAGTTCTTTACGGGCCTCCTGTAGCTCATCGTTGCTCTTACGCTCTTGTACAATAAGGTTTTGGTTTAGTGTTTCCAAGTCTTCAAGTTCTCCTTCCTTTTCTCGCAAATCCTTCATTATTGTGTCTATCTTGCTCAGAACTTCCACATCACCATCCCCTCCCATGTGCTTCATGACATTTAATTTGCCTTTTAGCTGCTCGATTTCCAGCTCCAGTGCTTGTTTGGCATCCAGTTGATTTTCCAATTGAATAATTTTATTGTGAAGCTCCTCTTTTTGCCTCTGAATAAAATTGAACAAATGTCATTTTTTGAAGTTTTCACTCTGTTCCAAATTATCTAGAGCACGTGCAAACCTGTTGATCTTCAGCCAATTTCAAAACATCTTCATCAGCCTTCTGTTGCTCCAACGAAGCCATTTGAAGTGAGTTGTTTTCAATTGCATTCTAGCAAAACAGAAAACCATAATTTGCTGGTTAACTGAATGCCATACTATTTTAAGCCGATAATTAAAACAACGAATTCAGTTTACTGCTTGCACATACAATATAAAGAATAAAGAAGATTGACAAAGGGATTTTTGCTAATAAAAAACTAGATACTGTACCTTTTCAATCTCCTCGGATAGCAGTTTTCTGTCATTTTCATTTTTAGCTTCACGCTTTTCCAACTCTATACCGCGCTTCTCAAGCTCTTTCTTTTGTGATTCTAATTGTGACTTGAGCTTCTCATGGTCATTAGATATCTTTTGGAAATGTTCTCTTGCGCTCGTCTGGATTTTCCTAATCTCTGTAAATGAAAAGGTAGACTATAATCTTATTGCCAATACCAGCAAGTTATTGGAGGAAATTAGAGCAAGTAGTTACAAGTTCCAACAAATTTTTAGCTTGTAAATGGAATGATTGGTAAGTTAGTTCACTCAAGCAATATCAAATGGAATTATGAAACTGTACTGCATATAAAAGTTAAAGCAAATTATACCTTCATTATAAGCTTGGAGAAGCCTTTCTTTCTCTCCCATCACCTTTTTGAGTGTGTCTGAAGTCTCATTACATTTTAATTCTATATCCTTCAAATGTCTATGCTTTATCTCGATAATGTTTGTAAGGTTGGATACAAGTTGGTCCTGCTTTCGAGCTTCTTCCTCCATGATTTCAGATATTGATTTAAGGTCGCCAATTTTGCGTAAATGCTCCCCGATAATATTTTTAGTGTTGTAATCATCAGACCGTGCCAACCAACAATAGACTCCTAACTTTTCCTCATCATTAGAAAACCATTCCTTTCTCCCATGACGATTTGCCTCATAATCCTTCTCAAATGATATGGCATTATGTAAACCAGGCCAATCTTTGTTGAATTCCACTACAGCACATCCAGAATGGCCTCGGTAGTTCCAAAGTGGATGAACACGTGTGGGATTGAACCCTCTGCTTATTAGCTCATCTCTAAACTTAGATCCACTAGCTCCCACATAACGTCCGTCGTCTGTCCTTGTTGTTGGAATATTAACAACAATTCCTGTCCAAGGCCATACAAGCTTCTCATCACCACTGCAACTGCTAAGCGGATCACTCTCAACCCCTGGCTTTGATGGTTTGCTTGAGGCTACATCCTTTTCCAAGTATTTAGCTAATGCCAGGTGGTTTGCCTTCTCCTTAGCTTTTCTTTTCTTCGAAGTACTCTTGCCCACACCAGATGCATGTTGAAGAAGTTCATTGTAGATGTAATCCCGCTTTCGTTTCTTGTTTTGGCAATAAGGACAAGTAAAAGTACCATCTGATGTTCTCACCTGTTGAGTTCCATTCAACAGTTCTTCATAACATTTATCTTCATAATCATTCATCTCAGAATCACTACCGTCTGTGTCACTATCTGACCCATAACCATTTGAGCTTTCCATTTCAATCTGCCAATAGGCCGCCTGAAATTGAATCAAGGGTTAAAACCAATTTCGAAAATCTAAACAAACATTGTTTTAATCACTGATAAGAGAAGAAAACAACATAAAACACATATGGTCAATGTACTTAAGAAAATGCAAGAAAGGAGTAGCAAGAAACATTTATCATATATGATACCTTATCATTAGATACCTTCAAACTATTAATCACACATACAAAACCAATTCCTGCAACAAACTACTTTATCCACACTCAAGCCCTTTCAACTTTCCTTTAGAAGCCAAAAGCTGCTTCTTTTTGCGGGTTAATGCGTGCACCCGTGTGGGTTGGAATAATGGCTGCTTCCTTTAGTCATCATTCCAACTACAAACTATAGGAATCTGACATCAACCAGAAAACCAGAGAGAAATAAAAGAAAGCCCACTTAAAAGATTGAACAAGAAATGCAACAACCTTTCTTTCCACATTTCTCAACCAGATTTAATCCAAGTTTGGCAAATAAAATTAAAATGGACATGCGAAACAAAACTGCAAAATAAATTCCCCACGAAACTATACAAGCCAAAGGGAATAAACACAGTAAGAACAGATGTTTTTGCGAAGCAAACTGAATACACACAGACCTGCGACCGTTTCAAATAAACAACAACAGTCGAAGTAGAACTAAGCTAAAACTAAACACAACAATGTAACGAGATCAGGCAAATTTCCAAACTGCTGCCTTAAGAATTCGCACCATTAACATCAAACTCTTGAAACAGTTGCAGATAAGGCATGTAAAATCAGAAACTAAAGCATGCAAAATGTAGACGAACCCAGAAACCGAAACGAAAAACCAGAAATATCAGCTTTAACGCTAAGTAGATTCGCTTCACCTAAGCTCTGTAAGATTCTGAGTGTTGAAAGTCCTTGACCTTCTAATAATGAAGGTGGAAGAAGCACAAGGCTTCAATGGGTTTGGTCTCTGTAAAAATTAGGTTTAGTCACTCCGAGAAGACAACACGTGTATGGATGTGTTCGTCGATTACGATATCGACGTCGGAGAGTGGTTGTCACGCGCAATGTGGAAGATGAAACAATTAGAACGATTCATTAGCTGGATTCTGCCTTACACCTAAAGGTAAACTATTTTAAAGATTTTTTATTTGATTTAAAATTTAATTAAATTCAAACTTAATTTTAAGAATTTAAATTTAATCGAATTTGTAATATTAAACATTATTTGTACAAGCGATATATTATTAAATATCATATGAGATTTAACCCTCTAAATCACATAATTATTATATGTTAGGCAGTAAGTAACTGTTTAGTTGAGATTTTAAAAGGTGAATAAATATTTTTTTCGATGGCAAAAGTTTTTTTAAAAATAATTGTTTGATTGTAAAATAAAAAACACTTATTTAGTAAATATGATTTTTTGATAGCTAAAATTTAGCTTTTTAATAAGTTTAAATTTGGAGCTTTTAAAAAAGTACTTTTTTAATTTTTCAGATTAATTAATTAATTTATTTTTAGTCCCTTTTGTCATTATGTTTTACACATAATTCTCATAATATCCACAAACATATTTTTACGTTTATTTTGGGATTTATTTGACTTTTTATGTTTTAATATTTATTTTTATATTAATTTTACTTATGTTATAATCCATATAAAAGATTTGGTTAGACATATTTTTATTTATGTTTCATATGGTTTAAAATTATATAATAATTAATATATTGTGCTTTTCATATTATTTAATATATTTTAAATAATATTTATATGCATAAATAATTTTTATTACAAAATAAAATATTTTAAAATTAAATTTTTTTTATTTTTATGTTGTCAAATAATCTATTATATGGAGCTCTTTCAAAAAAGCTTTTTTAAAAAATAATAGTCAAATAGTTAACTAACTTATTAGAAAAGTTCTTCTAAGAAAAGCACTGCTTATATAAGCTAATTCAAATAGATATTTAGTATATTATTAAAATTTATATAAAAATTAATTTAAAACAATATATAAAGTTAAAAGGCATATAAATAAATATTTGGATGTTTGTTTGCTCTTTTGAAAATATATAGTGATAAATTCAATTAGATTTGAATTTTTTAAAATATAAAAGTTTTTTCTTTTTAATATAATTAATTAATATACTCTTATATCTTTAAAAATTAAAGATTTGTCAAAATTAATTAAAGGTTCGCAAAATAGTTAATAATCATAATTAATGGTAATACATAGCTCATTGAGAAACTAGAGCACCACGCGCTTGAAAGGAATGTGAATTTAGGTTCTTCGTTGGATTTAACGGCCATTTTGCCTCGTTGGACGGTAATGCGGAGACAGAGCCCTCTGACTCGTCCCAAGTGGGCCCGCCATTGACTATCTTGAAGTTGGCGTTGAGTCCCAAACCTGATCCAATTTCCCAACCGGGTCGAGAACGGAATCCTATTCTGGAACCCGACTTCGTTATCCTGCCATCCAAACGAGCGCCATCTCTTCAGTTCATACTTCATACACAGTTCATACAAAGCTCGTCCGCAGCTCTCTCAGAGTTCAAGCGCAAGACCCGACAATGTTCCCTCAATTCGGTGCGACGGCGGACACGCTGAGCAAGGCGTCGACGATCGTGTCTCGGATCGGCACCGACGCGCACTTGTACGACGACCCCGAGGACGTGAACATCGCGCCGTTGCTCGAGAGCAAGTTCGATTCCGAGAAGTGCGAGGCTCTAAAGCGCCTTCTCGCTCTTATCGCTCAGGGTTTTGATGTTTCCAACTTCTTCCCTCAGGTCCCCCTTATACTGAAATTAAAATTAGTTCTGAAAGCTATGGGAATTGAATTTTTGAAGTGAAAGACGAGATTAGCAAATTATGCGCTTTGTTTATGTTGCTGTTTGTTTGGTCGATCGCTTAGGAAAATGGGTGGAATTAGAAAGAAATGTACTAATTTGAACGTTTGATCGAATTCTGACTTAATTAGCTCAATGGTATGTGGAAGAGAGAAGTTTAGCTAACTCAGGATGACTTGTACTCGGATTGATACATAATTTCTATATCGTGGAATAAAAAATTTGGCTCCATTTTATCAGGCTGTTATTGACTAAAGAACTGGGGATGATTATGATCTGAAATTGGTACTTCTTTGATAAATTACCATAGTATTCAACGATATTACATAGCATCTCTTGTCTTGTTGGGCTATTTTACGATTTTGTTTTTTTCTCACCATTTCAACAAGGGGACTACAGGTGGTAAAGAATGTGGCATCTCAGTCATTGGAAGTAAAGAAGCTGGTTTACTTGTACCTTCTGCATTATGCTCAAAAGTATGTGACAGATTTTCAACTTCATTTTTTAGTTCTTTAAGTCAGATTGTCTGTCTTTGAACCAACATAATATATTAGTTCAGGGGGTTTTGCTAGTTTCAGTGTACGTTGATGAGTCTCCTTTTATTTTCAATTTTTGGAAGTTTATGTAGACAACGTTGCATAAGTTATCATATGCAGAAGAGGGATAGACTTTTCATTTAGCCAGTTTCTGAGTTGGATAGTGTTGGGAACCTTTTAAAACTGCCGACATAGCGGATTTATAGCAATCACTACGCATTGGTTTTAAAATTAGGTGGTTATACTTTGATTCCATCCAGGGATGAATATAAGAGATTTTTTTTATTGCTGTTAGCATTTATGGCTACATAGGCCTGATTCCACTCGGTCATGTGAGAAATAAGGGGGGAAAAATTGTTATTAACGTACAAAACTTATTTTCATTAACATTTACTTTTGTCTTCCATTTTCAGGCGTCCAAATGAGGCATTGCTATCGATCAATTCTTTCCAGAAGGACTTGGGAGATTCAAATCCACTAGTAAGGGCATGGGCACTTCGCACCATGGCAGGGATTCGCCTCCATGAAATTGCTCCTATTGTTCTTGCGGCTGTGAGCAAGTGTGCCAGAGATCCATCTGCTTATGTCAGAAAATGTGCTGCCAATGCTCTTCCAAAGTTGCATGATTTGCGACTAGAGGAGCATTCCTCAACAATTGAAGAGGTCTGAAACTTCTTTTGAGGGGATTCTATTGTATATGCCTCTCTTTCCTTTTTCTTTTCACTGTTCAGTCCTGTCTATGAGAGTAAACAAGTTCAAAAGTATTTTTCATAGAAATTTTCTTGTTAAAGTTTCAGTTATATTGGATGATGGGATAGTTTTGTTTGTTATTGTTCTTATGCATACAAACAAAGAAGTCAAGGTTCAGATTCTATTGGAAATTTTCTGATTGCCTGGCATATAATTGATGAGCATTACTTGATAAGTGTAATGCAGAGTCCCATCTCAAATGGCATTTTAATACAGTAATGTGTATGGAGATAGGCATTTATCTGATTTATTGTCCTTGTGTTGTATTGTTTGGTGTTTTTTGGGTTTTTTTTTCTTGTTTGAAGGATATGATCAATTTTTTTATTTGCAAATTATATTTAGCAGATCAAATTTATTCATGAGCTAGGCGTTGGTGATTTAAATGTCTCATTCATCATATTCTTTAGATGCCTGCTCATTATATTTGCATTTGATTTGTTGATGTTGGTTTAACATGAAGTTTTACCATATCCTTTTCTTGCAGATGATTGGAATGTTGTTGTGTGACAAATCTTGTGGAGTTGTTGGAGCTGCTGCTTCAGCATTTACATCTGTTTGTTCAAATAATTATTCTTTGATTGGCAAGAACTATAGAAGGTTATGCGAGATTCTTCCTGATGTAGAAGAGTGGGGTCAGATATCGCTGATTGGAATCCTTTTACGTTATGTTATAGCACGGCATGGTCTAGTGAAAGAATCCATAATGTACTCTATACGTGGCGAAGAAAGTTGTTGGCCAAAAACGGATGATTCAGATGTTGACTTTGCATTACTAAAGGACATTAGTGAATTGACAGTGAATTATGATGTTGGATTGGCAAGTATGGTCTCCAGGTGCTATATTGAAGGTCCTGATGAATACCTGTCGTGGTTAAGTTCTAGTGGCAAGAGTTATGCTGAACAAAGTGGTGCAACATTTACTTCAGGAAGAAGTAACGATGATGTGAAGATTCTGCTTCAATGTACATCACCATTGTTATGGAGTAATAATAGTGCTGTAGTACTAGCTGCAGCTGGGGTTCACTGGATCATGGGACCAATGGAGAATGTTAAGAGAATTGTTAAGCCACTTCTCTTTCTGCTGAGATCATCCAGTGCTTCACAAAATGTGGTACTATATATTCGTGCAGTTGTCCTGTTTCCTGTGTATGTGGTAACTTTGTTCATTATTTTCCATTTTTATGAAACATCATTGCATGTAGATAATGCCTCTCTTGTGTAAATAATCGAGCTTCTTACCTCATTAAGACACTTATCGTCGTTTCAAACAGTTAATAATAGGAACTGGGTTCGTGTACCGATTAGGGATGTATTGTGTAAGACTTGATAATTGGAGAACTGTCAACTTTTAGTAATGAGGAAAAGGAGACTCATTCTGCAAAAGGGATAAGAATATTGGAGCTGGTAACTGCTGAATGGGGGAAAAAAAGAAGTATTGAGAACTGTTTATGAACTTTTAGCGTCTTTAATTTCCTTGTGCAGGTCCTTTGCAACATTCAAGTGTTTGCCAAAGCAATACCTTTCCTCTTTGCTCCATATTTTGAGGAATTCTTCATAGTTTCTTCAGATTCATTCGAAATAAAATCCTTGAAGCTTGAGATACTCTGTTCCATTGCTACAGATTCGTCGATTCCTTTAATATTTAAAGAGTTCCAGGTACCATGTTATGGCTTTCTTTGATGACTTTTTACCTCTCAGATCTAGAGTAATGATCATGTTTCTAAGTTATTCTTTTTTGTATTTAAACTCTATGCTTTCTTCCATCTTTAGTCTGTTGTGAGTTGAGCCAGAAAGAAGGCCACTTCAAAATTTCACCAATTGTCACCTTTTTCGTTTTATGTTCTTTTGATTATGATATGAATGATGGTTCAATCCTGTACCTTCTGCATAGATGGTTTCTTTTCTGTAACTGAAATGACTCGTCTCTTCTGCAATTTGTTTGTCATTTGTATGGATGTAAGATTCAAATCCTTGGATTGATACTTATCTTATTAATTTTTTACTAGGATTATATTAGGGATCCAGACAGGAAATTTGCAGCACACGCTGTTGCTGCTATTGGTTTGTGTGCAGAGCGACTTCCAAAAATGGCTAATGTGTTCTTGGAAGGATTGTTGGCTCTTACTAGACAAGGTCTCTTTTTGGAATTAAAGTGTTCTTTGAGTAGAAAAAGGATATCTATTTCTTGTTTCCTGAAATATAGCCTTGTTGCAGAAACCTTGACCAGTGATTTTGAGCATGGAGAAGGAGATGTTCTAGTTCAAGCAATAGCGTCCATCAAATCAATTGTAAATCAAGATCCACCTAGTCATGAAAAGGTATACTCATATTTTGTAGTTTTCCAAAGTTATGGACATTCGACATTTTAAGTTGATAAAATTTTGATTTTTGGATGTTTCAAGGGACTGCACATCAGTTGTGGTGTAAACTAAAATCAATACATCAGGCTTTTGGAGTTTCAATATCTGCTTAAGCAATATTATTTGTTTGTTATTCACAGGAATAAGAATGAATTTAGAGAAAATTGTTTATTTTAGATCTAAAGCTCATGTGATTAAGCTTTTCAGGAATGACCTAGGCTATGACTGTTTTCATGCAACTATGTTTTTGTTTTTACCAATAGGATTTTAGCCTTAGGAATATGAAAGAAAATTAAAATACTTTTTTCCATAGTCCTTAAATGTAGTTGTTGTTGTTACAGTCATTTTTACCTAATCTTGTATTATTCGTTCGATGTCTGCAGTAGCACTGAATGCATAATTCGTTTTCTATTTTTAAAGGTTGTAATTCAGCTGGTTCGTAGTTTAGATGCTATCAAGCTATCTGCAGCTCGTGCAACCATAATATGGATGATGGGTGAGTACAGCAACTTAGGGGAGATAATGCCAAGAATATTAACCACTGTTCTTAAGTTCCTTGCTTGGAGATTTACTTCAGAAGCATTGGAAACAAAGCTTCAGATTCTGAATACTACTATGAAGGTACAAGGGAGAAATTTCCAGTACTTTCCTGTGAATGTGGAATTTGCTCAGCTAGTTTTTGATGATTTAGATACGACCATGCCCTTTTTACCTAAGACATTCTACAGGTTTTGGCAGATGCAAAAGGCGAGGATCTATTGACATTGAGAAAAGTAGGCAGCTATGTGCTTGAATTGGCAGAGTGTGATATGAACTATGATATTCGTGACAGGGCTCGGTTTTTGAAGAACCTTCTGTCATTCAAATTGTATTCTCAAGGACCAGAGGAAAATGTAAATATCTCAAGTGGGAGGATGCCACATGTGCTTGCAGAACATATTTTTCGTCAACAAACTTCACAATTGACAAGAGAGCCTGTTAACCATCGTATCTATCTTCCTGGATCTCTTTCACAGATAGTACTTCATGCAGCTCCAGGATATGAACCTCTTCCAAAAGCTTGTAGCCTGCTACATGATGGTCAGTTGCAAAATGAGACGTGTGGTACAGATCTGTTGGGGGATGGAGCTGATGGTTCTGCCACATCGTCTGGGTCATTGGATGAGGAAAGTGTTACTTCTGATTATGGCTCAGAACAATCTAGCACAGTTTTAAGTGACAGTGGTAGCAGCGATGAGACTGGTTCTGTAAGCGAGGGTGACGGTAATGCTGATCAGTTGATTCAGATATCAGATGCTGGTTATTCTCATAATAACAAGAGCATGGATCAAAGCTCTACTGCCATGGATTTGGGAGAATTGATGTCGAATAGAGCTCTAGAATCATGGTTGGATGAGCAACCTGGTTCATCAAATCAGGGTAAATCCGACCAAAATCTGTTCCTTGGATCTTCAGCCAGAATCTTCATTAAGGATATTGCGAGCCGACTTAAGCCTAAATGCTACAGTCTCCTTGATCCTGCAAATGGAAATGGCTTGAAAGTTGATTACTCATTTTCTTCCAAGAATTCAAGCATATCACCTAAATATGTAAGGATAGAAGTTTCCTTCAAGAATTGCTCCACAGAGACAATTTCAGAGGTGAGTCTGATGGAGGATTTGAGCAAAGTTTCAGATTCTACTGAGAGGTATTCTCCTTTTTTTGTTGCGGAGCTAAAGTTTTGTTTTGCTACTTCAGTGTGGTGATCTAGTTGTGTAGATGCAACTAAAGTTCCATATATGTTTGTAAAATCAATGTTGATTGTGGCAGAATTTGAAGAATCAAGTGTTTATTTTTATTAAGATGTTGGGGTCCCATTTTCTCTTTATACCTAATCCAGGCATTGATGCATGTATTTATCATTCCTATTGAAAATCAGGATAATTATTCATGCCTTAAATATCCAGTCCTACTTGACACAATGCTTCTCACACTAGATGATAAAAAATTATATACATACATTTAAGTGTAAAACTTAAATACTACTCTTTAAGTGTTAACATCACCTTAATCATTAGTTGATAGAGGAATCCTTTTGGAGATAATATGACCTTGCTAGGTTTTCCGACTTAACAGTTCTAGTCTTGCCACTTAGTTATGTCTGCATTTGCAGCTCCTTGTCATCTCCTACTGATGTGTTAATGCTTGCGCAAATGGAAGAGATTACTTCTCTGGAGCCGGGTGAGACAACATATAGGCCTATACATGTTTGTTTCCATCATCATCTATTGCCTTTAAAGCTGGCCTTACACAATAACGGCAAGAAATATCCTGTGAAGTTGAAGCCTGATATTGGGTACTTTGTAAAACCACTTCCTATGGGTGTTGAGGCCTTCATGGATAATGAAGCTCGTCTCCGAGGAATGTTCGAGTATGTCCGAAGGTCAGTCACCTTCTTCGGCCCCTTCTTTTTGACAATGCATTTGTTTTCTTGAAGTTTATCCAATGAGGAAATTTTGAATATGGCTTAATACTTTGTTTTGACCTCACACATGCTTCCTGTATTGACATACATTGCAATTGCTTTTTAGACAAGATGCTTGCTATCAAGACTTTAAAGATATTGCAGATGTTTTATATGGCAGGTTCTTTAATGATTATTAGTGTTTAATCCTTTTCATTTCTCATTATGATTTTTAATCCTCATTTTTACTTGCTATTGTATGCAATGTTCTAAAGTGGATTGATCTCTATTTGTTTCTACCATTTTCTTTTCCGTATGGGAGTACCAGTTGCACCTTCACCGATCATATTGAAGAGCTGAACAAGGACAGGAATGACGTGTTGATGAAAGACAACTTTCTCTTGGTTTGTGAGAGCTTAGCACTAAAGATGCTTAGCAACGCAAATCTTTTTCTTGTATCTGTTGAATCTCCTATAGCTGCCAATCTTGATGACGCATCTGGTTTGTGCTTACGCTTCAGCTGTGAAATTCTTAGCAGCTCACTTCCAAGCTTAATTACTATTACGGCTGAAGGTAAATGCTCTGAAGCATTGAACTTGTCAGTAAAAGTCAACTGTGAGGAAACTGTATTTGGCTTAAATCTATTGAATAGGATTGTGAATTTCCTCACTTGACCCCTTTTATCTTATTTAGAGGTCGTGGTGTGAACTAATGTCAGTTACTTCCTGTGAAGAAAACAGATTGAATATACGATGTTTAGACTGATGCCATTGTGTCAGTGTAGCTGCATTTTTAACGATTAGCATGATAATTTGTAACATCTAATATGACCCTACTGAAAAATCTTTTTGTTGAGTCCTTTATTTGAGGGATGTTTTCTTGACATTTTCATATTGATTGCCTCTTTTGACTTTCATACAAAAATTTCACTTTGTTATTGTATCAGAATTAGGTATGTAGAAATGACGTCACTACATCCTTGTATCATCGGACTATTTTTCTAACACTGTAATTTATTGAAATTACTTTTTGGTGAGCGTTTTGATTTAATCAGTGGATGAACTGTTATATCAGATGAAAGGCTTATAAATATGTAGAATTTTCATTCCAGCATATCTAGGAACAATTTGCAGCTAAGAGTGCTATATTTAGTCTTACAATAATTGGCCCTTTTATGAGATTTTGTGACCTGGTCAAATTTTTGCATGAAGAGAGGGCACTGGCAAAATTTAACTTGAAGACTTGATTATTTATCACTCTCTCATGACAAGGACTCCATGCTTAGTAGTTGTAACTCTCTAAGAAAATTTTCTCAGCAAGCTATAGATATACCAAATTTGAAAAACAGAATTTTGAGTCAAAACTTGTAGCTAGAAGATTAGACACTAGTGAGCTAGGAAATAATACTGAAATTGATTTAAATGCTGGGGCAATTATGATGTTTTTTTGCGGTTTCTTTCAGTTACTTGACGATGACTCAAAAAATGGTATTCCTTTTCATGGTATCAACGGCCCCCTATGTGAAGAGGGTAAAACATGTTGAAGAAATGCCTGATATATAAGAAAAGGTTATGAACCATCAGTTTCTCTTACTATACATGCATTACGCTATCGTTGTAGGTATTAATCTAAAACATCAGCTTCGGCCTGTAGGCCCAGAATGTTTAGTTAAATGATTACTCTGGTCATAGAAGACGTGTTCAGCCTTTGTTTTCCTGCTACTGGTGAAGATTCTGTGAACCGATTAACTTCTAATGGATGTCTAGTTATCTGAATGAAATTCTTGTACGGCCCAATGCTCCTGATTGTAGCATATAAATCTGAAATTTAGTACTATAGGGGCTGAGATATGGCACGTCGAGATTACAATGGAGACATGGGTGCTTCACAGTTGAATGAGGTCCTTGATCTTTTCGAGTTCATGCAGGAAAGATTCAGCTTTGGAACTGAGGCTGATAATTCCCTGTCCTGATTCTCTATTTAGACGGAGAAACATGTCCATTAGGCATCTGAGTAGTTCTTCTGAGAGTTCATTTGGTATCTCGCTGCAAAATTCCCTGTGAATATTTTGCTGTTCTTGTGTTCTCCCTGAATGTCTCCTTGAATTTTCTTCTGCGTCATAAAGATCAGAACATTGTAACTAACTTTGTCCAAGTTATGTTTCTTTGTTGGGAGTATAAATTCTTGGCAGGGATAGATTATAACCTTACTAGTGGATACTGGAGGGGAAAAGCCAAAAATTTCTCCTGCAGAACCCACGGAGACTCGTCTAAGATGCACTTTCTCCTCTTTATACTCTTGAAAATGTTGTGATCTAGATAGCTCACAGCAATCTTCACTCATAATCGATTTTCCTGGGGAAAATGGAGGTAGGTTATTGTGTTGCCTCAGCTTCCTTCTCTGCTGCTTCTTTACCGTCCACTCTTTATTCTGTTTCTTCTGCTCATACAAGCTCAGTTTCAATTCGTCAACTTTTTTCTCTAGCCATGCAATCTCATCTCCCACCATTCTGATTTCAGCTAGAAGACCCTTAACCTGAAACATAGATAATTGATGAATTCCTTCTTAATAGAATTAAACCAGTGAAGATATAACTATTTCTACTCAGTTTTGCATGCACTTACTTGAGGTGGAAAAAAAGAGGGCAGACATGGATTAGATGGAATTGGCCCATGGAGAGCACTGTACAGAGCTTTCTTTATAGCCTTTTCCTTGTCTAACTCAGCTTGCAATTCCTCAACCTGTGACAGATCAATCACTATAAAGTTCTTACATCCAGGGAATTATACACTATTATAATGAGCCTTACTTCCTTCTCCAAGTCCATTCTTGTCTGCTTGTCATCGCCTGGTTGCATCAGATAATCTTCAAACTTCATTGTTCAAGCAATCAGGACAAGAAATTGGGGGAAAAGTACAGAACCTGACAATCTAAATGAACCACTAGAGATTAGAAACTCACCTCCAATGCTAAATGCTAATGCTTAATATAACACATGAAGTGGGATTACTAAGAGAATCGTGAGTAGCATCAATGTTAGTTAGAATTTTTTTTTGAAAAAAAAGCAGAACTAAAACCGGAAACAGAATAGAAGAATTGAGGGACAGAAAAGATAAGCAAGAATATAAGGTGGACGAATCTTTAGGTGAGGTAGGGGTTGCTCTTAAGTGAAGTGCGTGGCCTTCCCATGAACTTGTCACAGCTAACCATAAAATCGTCAAAGATATCAATAGACGTGAAGCCCATGAACAGTTTGAACTTTCACACCTTTCCTTTGATGAAAGTAAGCGAACTACCGTGAGTTTTAGGTTTCAGGTGTTAAATGGCTCTAAACTTGTATATTTTTCTTAATATTGGTGAATTCTTATTTTAGAAATCTTTCGATTAAATATTATATTTTTTATATCGGTAGATTCTTATTCCTTATATATTATCGGTCAAATTACCAAATAAATATAATTTGTTTATTTAATATTATTTATCAATTTAATAATTCAGAATTAAAAGAAAAATTCAAATGTGACCTCCACGTTTCACGTCAGTTGTCCATGTCAATATCAGGCAAATTGTATAGTTAACATCTGTCACTAAACCATTTTCCAAAATAAAAAATAAAACCATCTGTCGCTAAATCATTGCCTTTTGTCGTGTAAACTTATGGATTAGTTATATATAACTGAAATACGTAACATAAGAATTTAAAAGAAAAATAAAAGGCAGATTATAACCCACTGGCTGATTAATTGTGGAAATATGTGATATAAATCTTTAATTGCTTATATTTCATGTTTTAAAAATCGAACCAAAAGTTAAATTAATAATATTAGAATATTAAGATTTATAAGATTTATAGAATTTTAAGATTTAAACGATTTAGATTATGTTGGCAATTAGCTGATTGTATTAGCTGTTAGTTAATA
This sequence comes from Erythroxylum carthagenense, assembly GCA_026413575.1. Classification (NCBI taxonomy): domain Eukaryota; kingdom Viridiplantae; phylum Streptophyta; class Magnoliopsida; order Malpighiales; family Erythroxylaceae; genus Erythroxylum; species Erythroxylum carthagenense. Next base: position 66,897,369 of record JANZLD010000003.1, read on the forward strand.
GTTGATTATATCAGCTGATCTAACTAACAGATTACATTAGCTGTTTGTTAGAGATACTTGGTAAAATTAGTTATTTAGTATTAATTGTTTATGTATAAAATAATTTTAAAAAAATTATAAAGGTGTGAATATTATATATCTTCGTATTTCGTTAAATATTATTAGTAAAGAATAATAAATTATTTAATGAATTAATAAATTAGAGTTAAATAAAATTTTTAATCTAATCAAAATTTAATATATTTTTGCTTATGATTGATAATTTTTTGAATTATCAAAATAAATAAAAAAAGTTAAAATTTTTAAATTAATAAGGATATGGAAAACAAAATTTACAAATTAATTATTATTATTAATTGTTGGATGATGAATATGAGTAGGGTTTAAATATGACAGGAAAGGAATAACAAGTCTGCATAACTTCCGAAACAAATGGTTGCAATGTGGTACAGGAAACAAGAATTAAGTGAGGGCATAATTGTCAGCCAAACAAATATTTAACAGCTGATAACACAAAATAATATTCCTCTTGAGCTTTTTAAAAATCAACTGATTGGGTTTAATCACTCAACTCAATCAACTAATTACCAAACACTAAAGACAACTGATCAATAAAGTCAATCAGCTAAATTTATTCAATCAACTATTTTTTGGCTGATCAACCAATAACTAAGCAGGGCCTTAACTAGCATTAGGTTGTTATAAAATCGGTTAAAAATTAGTTAAAGATTAAATAAAATAGAAGAATTTGAAAAAAATGATTGAAAAAATTATAAGTTCTCATAAAAAAATTAAAATTTAATTAAAAAGAGATTATTAAAAAATTAATTAGTTTATTTTAGTTTATAAAAACTGATTAGTTTATGAAAAATTAGTAAATTAAATAATAAATTGATTGATTTTTTAATTATTAAACTATATAAAATTTAGAAATCAAACTTTATCAATTTAAAGTTTTTATTGTTAAATTGGTTAAATTAATTCAATTTTTAAATCTTACAATAATCTAAAAGTACTTGTTTGATCGTGGAAAATCAAGTAATGGAAAAGCCTTTCTCTTAGCTTTATATTTAGTTAAATCAAAAAAAATAATAGTAATGAAAATGTAGAGTTAAAATGAATACAATCATTAATTTATTATTAATGATCTTTTTTCAATGCCAATTTTACCGTCTCAGTTCTTATGTCTTCTCGTATGAATCCAACCCTTTGCCTATAAATATGTGCTTTTGCTTTTACTTTCCCTCGGCCATGTTTCATTTCTCTAGTCTCGTCTCTCTCTTCTTTTTTCACACTTTACTCTCTTGTTCTTGTTAGAATTATATATGATAAAGTTTGTTGACAGTTAAGTTAGTTATTACTTCTAAAGATGTACTGTATAAATATTATTCATTATGATGAAATGAAACAAACTTTCTTCTCTCTTTATTTGGTATTCTGATATGGTATCAGAGCTAATCTCTTATGCTTCTCCAGTATTTTTGGAATCTTTCTAAAGTTTCCAGTTCCTCTTGTTTTTCTTTGCACCCGCAACAGAAACTTCACAGTTTCTTTACAATCTTTACTTCTTGTGTTCTTTGAATCTTACTGCTATGGCTACTTTCAATGCCTGAATAGCTAACAATCTCAACACTGAAACCAAAAGATAATCCCTCTAGTCCTTATTATCTTCATGTCAATGAAAATCCAACACTTATTCTTGTTTCTTCGGTTTTAACTGGACCTAATGTTGGGCCCGAGCCCCG
>JANZLD010000003.1:66925351-66956946 GCA_026413575.1 Erythroxylum carthagenense
ATCCTTGATCTCTTCCTTTTTCTTAGGGATTTAATTAAGTTTGTTAGCAAATAATACTCCTGGATATGTACTATAAATATCCTAGGAAGTTATTATTTTGGAGATTTGTCCTCTCGAATTGGACTCATCTATTAGTTGTTTTAGTGTTTAAGATTCTTGCACTTCTACAACTAGTATTTTCACTTATTTGCTTCCCAAACTCTCTTTTCGATACTGCTTTCTATCAGAATCACCATTTGCTACCTTAACCTTTTCATGTCCAACACAAGGAAAGTATGAATGAAACAGGTTATAATCATTTGTCATATGGTCTGATGCTCCAGAATCAACTATCAATTTATTCCTACCGCATGAAGATAAAAAAAGGTTTTATGATATTACCTCTCATAGTGGCATTAGCAACCATGCTTGCCTTCTGTTGGTTGCTGTCATTTTGGAGATTCTATAGTACTTCCCACAGTTTCCCTAGTGAAATATTCAGTTCACCTCTTTGTTGCTTCTGACTATCTTCAAATTTTTCTATTCCCCCTTCACTAGATTCTTGGTAGCCTCGGTTTTTCCCTTTTTTTGGTTTCCAGTCTGGAGGCTTTCCATGGATGTCCCAGCATGTGTCTTTAGTGTGACCACTTTGTTTACAATGATCACACCACTTCTTATGACCCTTCTTACTGGATTCACCACGGGACATCAGTGCAAAAGCTTCATTAGTGTATTGAAGATACATTTTGTTCTTCTTTTGGCTCCTCTTTTAGCATGATTTTCCTCTGTGTTGCTTCCCTCCTAACTTTAGGAAAAACTTCTTTAGCCGTAGGTAGAGGCACTCTAGTTAGAATTCTTCCACGTACATCATCCAATTTTTTGTTGAGGCCAGCCAAAAATTCAAAGACTCAATCCTTTTCAATTTTCTGATTGTACATCACAGCATCTTCCTTGCACCTCCACTCTTCATTTGATAGAAGGTCAAGTTCTTGCCATAATGCTACCATTTCGATCCAATATTCTGTAACTTCTCTGTCACCTTGCTTCATTTTCCCCAGCTTTGTTTTTATCTCGTAGATTTGTGATGCATCCTCTCCATCAGAGTATGATTGTTGCGCCCTTCCCAGATTTCTCAAGCTTTTTTTTTTTTTTTGAGAAATGATTTCTCAAGCTGTTGGCAGAAACATAAAGGTGCGTTTGATCACTAGTATCATGGTGTTGATAAGCCATCATGAGACCATGGAGTTATCTATCTCACACTGTCGTACAACTTGTGAGTTTGTTGGGTCTAGAACGTTCCCATATTCGACAATAAAGCTCAGCTTCCTACTTCCTCCAATGACGAGTTTCGTAGCTTGAGCCCACTCCCGATAGTTTGTTTCATTAAGTTTGTCAGAGATAATAACAACTGAAACTTCTTCAAGACCAGAGGTCATTGATGACCGACCTCCAGTCTGGTTTGGGTTTGTCGTCATTTCTTAACTTGCTGAGGTTGACTCCTCGGGTTTACTATCTCTTTCACGTGGCTCTGATACCATGTGAATAAGAGCTGATTTTCTCTATATTCATTACTTAGTGAATGTAGTAAATATATACATGGATAGGAGTACATAATAGGTTAGATAATCTATACAGATACAGGAAGATAATCCTAGAATATCTCTAAGATACTGATATTTAATCTATAAAATCTGATTACAATCAGATTGTAATATTATGAGATAATACATATCTTGATCACACAATCATAATAGGGTAAATTGCTGGAAACTCAATGACAAATCAGTAGGATGGAAGCCACAAAATTAGAGAGAACCCACTAAAGCGCTTGCAGCAAATACCCGTGTTGACAACAATCAAACTGGTCAACTTAGTCTTAATTCTGAACAAGTCAAGATGCTGAAATCAATACTCAACCACCAGAAATTTTTGACAGAACCAGAAACTGCCCCTTACTATTCCATTGTAGCAGTGGCTCATCAAGGTAACAAACTTTCTTCTTTTTTTACCTAAGGCTGAGAAACACCAGGACTGGATTCTTGACACAGGAACATCAAATCATATGACTGGAAACTGGGACACCTTCTCTATCTATGAAACATGTGGGGATGATATTCAAATTATAGTGGCAAGTGGCAAAACAGTAAAAGCAAAGGGTCGTGGCACTATAAAACTCTCAGTCATGAGACAATGCTCAACTAACTTGGTGCTTCAAGATAGTAGAGGTCATCTTGTTCTCTAGCAAGTCCAATCATCCTCGTCAAATTCTTGTACTGAAATACACTATGACTACTGTAAAAAGTTATTACATAATGACTACTGTAAAAAATTATATTACAACAAAAATTCGGTTGGTTTTTGTATGGAAACAAGGCTGGTAGATAGTCTAGGAATCTGAAGAACATTTATTAGAGTTACTGATGGGCTTATTTTGACAACCTATACACTTGCTACAGTTGTTGAAGATCTATTGATTGTGGCTATTTTTTACTACTTGGACATAGAGTGTAGGTTAAGAAACATTTGGATAAATAGGTCATATGGTTTGTAGCTCCTGAGTCTATGACCTAGAGTTGGTAAAGTCTGTGTCTAAGGTATTTAATCCAAAAGAAATGGAAACTTACATGAGCACGCCAAAGACCATGTACCTAAAGACCTCTCATGGCTGTTGATAAGAGATCTCACTCTTTCAATCTCTTCTTGGTTAAGACTACTCGAGTCTTGTGATGTTGATTCGCTTTAAGGTGCTACAACAATATGGACTTGTCCATTAGCTCATGACTAATCTTCTTTCTCACCCTATTCATGACTAGAAGGCTTCCCATGAAGTTTCCGATATTTTTCACAAGTGTAACGAGGTTTCTTGCAATATGTACACCACAATCCATCACAGTTTGAAGTCCTTGACTGAGCAATTTTTCCTATATCTTAGGCTATTCCTCTTTCTGAGTTGATGACTAATTTATTACTTTTAGCCACCACTGTTGAGCTATTGGTATCCTTTCTCACCTTGAATGAGTGCCACCACTTCATTAAAACATGGAACCTCTTATTTGCCTAAAATCTAGATTCTCACTCAGCCAAATTCTGGGTTGAGTTCAACAAAGAAGTCATAGACTCTATCTACTCAATAAAGTTCTTAGAACAACTGCATCATTAGGGCATTTAGTTTTTATTATCCTATAATAATCAAGTTCTTGCCATACTGTGGTGGTTGTGTTACGAAAAAGGAGGATTTATGGGTGAAATGGATACATAATGAATTCATTAAGCACAAGAGTATCTGGATCCTACAGTCAAGATAGGATATGTCAGGCACTCTAAAAGAAATTCTAGAGACCAGATAATGGATGCAGAGTCAAGTGTTTCACAGGATTGGGAATGGAGAAAGCGCGTCTTTTTGGTATGATAATTAGCACTGTAAAGGTCCTGTATATAAAGTGGAGGGGGTACAGGGCTTGAAATTGGTGGTGAATCCAACTACTAAAGTAAGTATGCTTATTTGAAATCATCAGTGGATATGGCCCTTACGCAACAGTAGAAGTGCCAGTCTCATCATGGTAGAGTTGCCACGATGTCAGGAAGGAGAGTAGCATGAAATTCAGTGGCTAGCAGAGAACTCAAGGAAGTTCAACACACAAGCCTGTAAAATACTATTATAAGCTACACAGAGCACAAGGCAGGAGTGGGCAGCCTTATTATTGGATAGTGATCTTAACCCAACTCATTCACTTATCATATGGGTGAGAATCAATGGAGGGTTGCTTACAAGGGATAAGATCAGGTTCTCCATTATTTGTTTGAACTGTAAATTATGTAATGCAAAACCGGAAAGTTTGGAACACCTCATGATTAGATGCAGGTATGCCAGACAAGTCTAGGATCGGTTGCAGAATATACTCAACACAGCCCGAACAACGGCTTCTTGGAATGAAACTATTGCTTGGCTGGTGAAAATTAGAGTGCATAATGCAACTGATCTAAAAGCTATCAGGTTAAGTTGGGCAGCTTTGGTGTACTACATATAGAAAGAGCGCAATTGCAAAGTATTCAAACAAGAAAGTAGAAGCAATGAGATGGTTTTTTAGGCCATATTCCTACATTGCAGATTGGCCATGTTAGCCAGAGAAATAGCTGCAAATCTGACAAGTGACATGAAGAGTAGATGGGGATTGGTGTAATATTGGACTAAGTGGTCTCGCAAGTTCCCTCGATCTCAAGATGTAGATGATTACTAGGAACCTTAATCCTCGGTAATCTAGTTTCTATGGATTATACTTGTTTTGTTCTCTAGATTGTATATATTTTCTTATAATGAAATTTATTAATTTTCGAAGCAAAAAAAGGGTTCCTGCCATGATGACTTAAATTGGTTGACATATTCATTGATAGTCTTGTTCCCTTGTTTTGAAGCCATGATTTTCACCTTGACTATATATACTTGAGTTGTGTCTGTAGCTTTAGAGTAAGTTTGTTGCATAGCCTCCTGAATGTCTTTAGTCATAGCTAAGAACATGCATGTATCAATTATTTCAGGAATCGTAGAATTCCACAACCAAGCTATGATCATAGAGTCTTATTCATCTCATGCTTCAAAATGAGGATCCCTTGATTTTGGTCCATACTTGCGAGACGACTAATTTTTCTTCTTCCTTTAAAAATCATACAAACAAGTGGACCAATTGAGGTGGTTCTTTCCATTCAATCTGTATGTTGCCTGGATACTTTGTAGTTCCCCTAGCTTTCCATTCAATCTATCAACTTTTGGCATTTTCCTCCCTTTACAAGGAAGCTAATCCTTAGACAATTCCAACAGTAAGGCTGAAAGAAATGATCTGTTTTAGAGAGGAATAGAACACAATAATCAGCAATGAAGGCTGAGATGAAAGACATAAAACAGGGAGGAGATAGTAATGAAGGCTAAAATGGAAGGAAGGAAAAAGGGTACAACAATGATGGCTTAACCAAAAAGAGAAAAAAAATAACAAAAATATGTTTTTAGCAATGAAGGTTGGAAACGAGTTGATCAACTGAGCCTAATATTGCTCTAATACCATCTCAGGATTTGAATAGGAATTGTATTGTGAATTGTTTACAGCAGGCTTAGCTTATAGACAAAATTCTAGTACCTATAAATGGAAATTAATGATCTTAATCTCATTATTTATGAGATATTCTAATACAATATTTAATCTCATAATTTATGAGGTACTCTAATACAGTATCTAATAACATAATTTATGGGATTACTCTCTAATCGCATGATTTATGGGAAATTCTATTATAGTAGAAAACTTAATTAAATACAATCAATCAATCAATATACATGATTTTGCCACACACATATGTATAAAAAAGTTCTTGGAAAACATATGTATAAAAAAGTTCTTGGAACCCTTATTCTAGTAGTAAGGGATTCCTAACTAAAATATCCAAAATAGAATTAAGTTTTACTCTAATAAAGATATTTTATTCTTGTAAGTTAAAGTCATAACAATTAGGACAATATATCTAACTTATTATTACTTCCTATATAATAAGGAATAGTTGGCATAAAGTAAATTTCAGCCTTGTTTTTGCTGTCATATCAACTCCCTCTCTTTATTCATCAAATTAGAGCTTGTGATTGAGTGATCTGCCCTCTTTTATTTTTTTTATAAATGTTAAACTCTTTTGCATCACAATATAATTTCCCAAATTTGATATTGAATTACTCATAGATGACATTGCTGTTCTAAATGTATTCTATTCAACCTGGTAGTTAATGATCACGCACTTTGGTATATATTTTCTTATTGTTCTTGCACGGAATTTTAACTCTGTAATAGTTGACGATAAATTTATTTAGTCATTCAAATTATTTTGACTTTGACTAAATGCTTGATGTTATACCTTTGTTGTTCATTATTTCATAAGTTGCTTGGTATCTACAAATACCTCCTATTGGTGCTATTATCTTGATTGGAGCATGAGTCACAGGTCCTTATTGATTTTTTAGGATTTGACTGTTGTTAGTTTGACAATCTTTCAATTTGCCTTGTCTTGTGCATCCGTTTCTTTCTAATTTTCATTTTTCAAAAGAAACTACTTTTAAGTGACATCAACAAACTCTGGTATTTGTGGTTTTATGTTTCCAAGGTGCTATGAAGCAGAGCAAGATCGTGATGAAAGGGATCGGCATCCTGTAGATCAAAGAGAGAAGCACGCCCTGTATCCAGTAAGTTTCACACAATGTAATACTATCTTTGCTTGGGTTGCTGTGTGCTTTCACGCTTTGCTTGGGTTGCTGTGTGCTTTCACGCTTTGCTTGGGTTCCTGTGTGCATTCACACTCCCCTCGAATTTAAAGCCAGAATGTCTTTTCCTCCCGACAGCAACTTTTCCCTTTTTATGGGTAACTGTAAAATGGAACTCCTGGTCTCTACAGGTTGAAATCGCAGATGTGCCCGTGGATACAAAGGATAAAGACGAGATTCTTGAGAGTGAATTCTTTGACACAAGACAAGCATTTCTGAGTCTTTGTCAAGGAAACCATTACCAATATGATACCCTACGCAGAGCGAAACACTCTTCCATGATGATCCTCTACCATCTCCATAATCCAGCTGCTCCTGCATTTATGACTACATGCAGTGTTTGCCATCTTGACATTGAAACAGGTCAAGGATGGCGCTGTGAAGTTTGCCCCGAGTATGAGGTTTGCAATACATGTTACCAGAAGGGAGGCATTGATCATGCTCATAAGCTGATTAATCATCCATCAGTAGGTGATCGCGATGCACAAAATAAAGAAGCTAGGCAGCTAAGGGTTTTACAGGTAGTTCATTCCTTGACATATCAGATTCCTTTTTTCTTTCTTGGTCTTTTGCTGTCTCCTGGCAGAAGATACTCTTCTTGTATTTTAGGACATCAAAGCAGTTGCTTCAGCTCTTTTAAATGGTGATATTGGGAAAAGTGATCCAGTATTTTGAAAGTTTGTTGTTTTACAACTTTTTGCAAAAGGTTTGCCAATGAAGGAAGAGAATGTTTTAACTTCTGCTTCTGTTACATTATGTCTATAAATGGAAGATAAGTGCTATCTATTTTCAGTTTTTAAAGTTGCAGGGGAATTAGGATGCCTGCTAGAAAGAAACCCAGAAAGGGGGTTAGTTCAAAATGTCTAGGGATGAAAACTGATTTAGATAATACGCCTTGAATATGTGATAGCGTGTGTTCGAATTAACATGTACTATCTACACCTGTAGAATCTCCAGGACTATGCCTAAGTTCTTACCCAGCTTGAATGGAAACGAAGAAAATTTGTTTATTGTGTGTTAAAGGATTTGACATTCCAAGCTTTTCATGTCACTTGAGGCTTAACTTTGTTGTTATCTTATGTTGCAGCTACGTAAAATGCTTGATCTTCTGGAACATGCATCACGTTGTTGTTCTCTGCATTGCCAATATCCTAATTGTCGTAAAGTGAAGGGCCTTTTCCGGCACGGGTTACAATGCAAGACACGTGCACCTGGAGGTTGCGTGTTATGCAAGAAAATGTGGTATATCCTGCAACTCCACGCTCGGGCATGCAAAGAATCTGAATGCCGTATACCACGATGCAGGTTTGTATATCTTAATACAGTTGTAGTTTTTCCCGCTGCAGTTTTATTTAATTTTTTCTTTTGCAGTTTTACAATTCTAGCTTAAATTGCTTACCTGGATTTATAATTATTTATTCAGAGATCTGAAAGAACATTTGAGGAGAGTGCAGCAACAGTCCGAGTCACGGCGAAGGGCAGCTGTGATGGAGATGATGCGACAGAGAGCTGCAGAGGTTGCTGGCAATTCTGGGTAACAATGCTGTAAATACCAACATATTTGTTGTGGAGGAAAGGCTACTGCATAGGGGGGCCTAGTTAGACAATAGTTTTGTGCTGCCCTGTGAACAACTGCTTGAAATGAAGTAGCGACAGTTAAAGCGGCGGCTATAGGGCCGGTGAGAAGGGGTCCGGAGGAGCAATTAATCGGACTCGTTTTGAAGGACAAAGTAAATGGCTCTTAGACTCGTTGCTGCGGCTTGCATATGATGATTTTAAAGGAAACTGCAAGGCTGCCCACTACATTAGCAGCAGTTAACTATTTCCTTTGGAGTATAGGAGTACTGAATCTGATTTGTGCCACTTGTTGGCCTGATTCAATGATTCTTTTGATTTTATCCTGATATTGTATTTTTGTTTTTAGCCATCCTTGGTGGCTAATGTAACATAGGTTGTTCTAATCGTCTTTCAAATGTTTACGGCTAATGTACCATAGGTTGTTCTAAATTCTAATCGTCTCGCAAATGTTTAATACAAAGGAATTTGGAAGATTTGAGATTGTCCGAAGACCTTCCTTTTCACTTTTAACCATATTGGCCGGCTCCCATAACGTGACTTTTTTACTTAATAGGATGTCATTAGAACTAGCTGGTAAAAGAAAACGGAAATTAGTTTACTTGAAGTATGTCTAATCTAACCCAATCCCAAGTATACTACATATTATTAATTTTTAAGCGTCAGGCTCAGGCAGGCTAACAAGTTCGGATTTGAATTTATAGTTTGAAAAAAGAACTCTAATTCTGAACGGCAGAAATCAAATTTTTGGGTGGAGTACTCAAGGAATCTTTTTTTTTTTTTTTTGGAGCAAACTCAAGGAAGCTTATTCTATGTTTTTTTAATTAATTAACATTATGAAGAAGGGCCAAGAAAGGAAGATGAAGACTGGGCTGGGCCTGGGCATGTAGATGTAGATGTAGATTCCCAGTCCAAATGTAATCAGTTTTAAATGAGATTGAAAATCAATAGTTGCATTAGGCACTCGGCAGGGCTTTGGAAGGGAGGGATTTGCATTTCCTGGAATTGGAAGTGGGTATTGCGGTAAGACAACAGAACGCCTACGCAGCCGCCAAACTCCAAGAAGACTCTGCTTCCATCTCACGCTATGGTGATTCCACTTTCTTGTTTTTTTCTTCGCTTACTGTCTTTATATGTACATATACAAATGTATATTCTCTTCCTAGTCAGAAACAGAACAGAAGCTCCCCGAGACCCCCCAGGATGACCTCCGGAAGAAAAAGAAAGAAGATAAGGTACCGAATCATCTTTTACTTCTTCCTTCCCTCCATGTTTTGCTTATATAGAAACAAGTAACCAGAAATTTATTTCAGATAAACTCCTTTGGCTACTGACTGAATCGCTGAACTATATGGTGCTAAATTTCTACGTTTTCTGTTACAATTCAACTAGTTAATCATTATCTGTTTAATGTAAACAGGCTAAGGAGAAGGAGATGAAGAAACTTAAGGCTCTCGAAAAAGCCAAAGTTAAGGTACGCACTTCTCTCTCCCTGCAGTATTGTTATTATCGGTATTATTAATCTTTTGCTTTTGTTTAATAAATTTCAGGCGGAACAACAAGATTCCAATAATAGCAACGCCAAAAAGACTAGTACTACATCCAACAAAAAGCATGCAAGGCGAGATGCTGCTGGTGAAGACAATCCAGATGATTATATTAATCCTGTTACTCCTTCTGGCTACAAGAAAAACCTTTCTCCCCAAATGGCCAAGCAATATAATCCTACTGCAGTTGAAAAATCGTATGACCACCCTTAACATCTCTCACACACACCTTTTTGTCCACTGTGGCTTATTATCTTTGCCTGCTTTTTTCCCTTTCTTTCTTAGATGGTATGAATGGTGGGAAAAATCTGGTTATTTCATGGCTGATGCAAAGAGCTCAAAACCACCTTTCGTCATTGTAAGTATGGTATAGTTTGTATATTTTCACTAACAAGAAAAAAATGCTGGATACTATGTGTGATTCATCATACTGCAGGTTCTTCCCCCACCTAATGTTACTGGAGCATTACATATAGGTCATGCCCTTACTGCCTCTGTAGAGGTGTGCCCTCATTTTGCTTCTTCTTCCCACATCCACACCCACACCTGCATCCGCACCCCACTCCCAAATTCCTTGTGTAACTAATGTAGTTCCTGCTGTTTACTTGCTATTTTCCTGTAAACAGGATACAATCATCCGTTTTAAAAGGATGTCGGGCTATAATGCTCTTTGGGTGCCTGGTGTGGATCATGCTGGAATAGCAACACAGGTTTGATATATTTAATCTGATATTTGATTTCATTCATTAAAATCTAATGGCTTTCTTGCCTGTTGTTTGTGTGTGAGTTGGTTTCATACCTCGCATGAGCTTTTCTCCATGAGTTGAATAATATATGACCTGACTAGGATGTTGAAATTGTATGGCTAAATGCAGGTTGTAGTGGAGAAGAAGTTGATGCGTGAACAACACTTAACTAGACATGATATGGGTCGTGAGAAATTTGTAGAAACCGTTAGTTGAAACTTTAAAACTTTCTTTGAACTGATTTTCTAGCCTCGGCAACTCCTTTTTGATTGTTTTTGGTTTCATGAAAAGGTTTGGAAGTGGAAGAATGAATATGGGGGTACCATACTGAATCAACTGCGCCGCTTGGGTGCTTCTCTTGATTGGTCACGGGAGGTAAACTCAAATATCTCTACTTGAAATAAATTTATGTTGACTTTGTGTTTGGACTCAATTATTCCTTCCCCAACCCACCCTTCTCCATGTTGTTTCTTTTCCTTTCACAGTGTTTTACAATGGATGAGAAGCGATCCAAGGCTGTGATAGAGGAATTTGTTCGGCTATACAAAGAAGGTCTCATCTATAGGTAAATTGATTGTTCTGTGGCAATTTTCGTTCATTTTAATGGAATTGTTGTTCTTTTCTCTTAATAGACATTCATGTGATTAAATTGGATCCAAATGGAAGATGGATAATGTGTATGACTCTTGATGACTTTAAAATTTTTGAAATTTCAAGCTATTTGTTCTTTAGGCCAAAAACAAAAATTAGTTTAAATAATTTAGCCTGCCAATTTTCAAACTTATTCTTTAACCAAAACTCCTGTTCAATGATTGCTTTGATCTCCAAGAGCATAAAAAATATACATCTCTTTATCTTTCTTTTGACATCAAAAGTCATGTACTCGTGACGTAATAGTTGGCCCTGAGTTGTAAAGTTACCTCTTCATGATGGTGCTATTGCTTCAAACTTCTTATCTCGATCTATGTTGGGATCCAACCTAACTCCTCCTTTGTCTGAATTTTGTTAAGGTTTGAAATAGACATCTTGTTAAAGATTTGGGGTGTATAAATAGGAAAGTTCAATAGTGTCAACTGTCGAGATACTAAACAACTGTAAATAGATTATACTGAGATATAAATAGGCTGTAAACAGATAAGATAGAATAAGTTTGAAATATCTTAAATTAAGGGATTACATTAGATAGCTTTAGATAACTTTCCAGATTTAAATTCCTACTTGTAATGTCTTATATATGGTTGTATACTTCCTATTCAATATCTGAGAATATATGAAAATTCTTTCCCATATGGTATTAGAGCCGTAGGGCTTCTTTTTTTGGGATTTGTTTTTTGAGCAGCCTTCATTGCTGCATTACTGAAACCTCTTATTTGTTTGGGTTCTTCTCTTGTGTATTCTAGCCTTCATCACTACATTCCTCCTTACCTGTCTTGTGTGATCCTCATTAGGGTAGCCTTAATTGCTGTAGTATCTTCTTCTTTACTACAATATCTTTTTCTTAATCATGTCAACCTCATAAACCTCTGTCTCTACTAGATCTAACCCTCCAAAAGAATTCGACACCATTCAGAAAATTGGAGATTTACAAAATATTTTGGCTTCCTATAGGCTTAATGGGAAGAACTATCTCAAATGGTCTTAATTTTTCCTTACATACCTCAAGGGAAAAGGAAGACTTAGTCATCTTCTTGGAACAGGACCGACTAAGAATAACCCAATGTTTGAAGCATGGGATGAGGAGGATTCCATGATAATGTCCTAGCTATGGGATTCTTTGGATCCCATGATCAGTGACACATGCATCACTGCAAAGGAGATTTGGGACTACATTCGTCGCACATATTCAAAGGCTCGTGATGCTACTCAAGTGTACGAGATTAAGATCAAAATTGTTGTTGTTGAGCAAGGAGATAAATCTGTCACAGAATATGCAAACTTGCTGCAGAATTTGTGGCAAGAACTCGATCATTATCGAGTTTTTGAGATGATATGCCCTGAGGATACTGTCATCTTAAAGAACATTGAAAAAGATCATGTGTATGATTTTTTGGCTGGATTGAATGATGAATTTGATCAGGTCAGGATCCGAACCCTTGGAAAAGAGGATACTCCGTCTCTACAATAGACAATCTCATTGATTCGAGCAGAAGAAAGCTGAAGGAGTGTTATGTTTGAACCACAAACCATGGACAAGTCAGCCTTATTAGCAAAAACTGATCAAGACAAAGGAAATAGCGATCTATCTAAGCATTTTGGTAGAGAAAACCAACGGAAGGAGAATAAAGACAACCTCTGGTGCACCCACTACAAGAAACCGAGGCACACAAAGGAAACATGTTGGAAAATACACGGAAAACCACCAAGCCGAGAATGGAGAAACCATAGGGGACAATAGAGGTCCCAAGCACATATGGTAGATCCGCCCAAAGTTGAGGAAAATTCAGGAACAAGAGAATTAAATAGTGAAGAAATTGAGAGACTGAGAAGCTTGTTGGGGGACTATTGAAAAACCTTCTAAGACTTGTTCTTTATCTCTTTCTGGTAAACCTTGACTCCCTATTTGCATGAATGCCTCAAAAATCTTTATACTGGATAATAGACTCGGGTGCCACAGACCATATGACACCTACATCTCAACCCTTTCACACTTATACCCCATGCCCAAGTAACAAAAAGATTGTAGTGGCCAATGGCTCTCTAGTTACTATTGCAGGTTTTGGAGATATACACCACACTTACCCTTATTCTGAAAAGGGTTCTCCATATTCCAAAATTGTCGACTAGCCTACTTTTTATTCAAAAGCTTACCTATGATCTTAAATGTTATGCTACTTTCTTTCCTTCTCACTGTGTTTTTCAAGATTAGGTCTCGGGGAGGAGGATTGGACTTGCTAAGGGGTGGTCTCTACCTACTTGCATTGCCTCAAAGAGTTAGGACCAACCTATCTCTGTCATTTTTCAGTTCCTCAAATAAAGATACCATTTGGTTGTATCATCTATGCCTAGGTCATCCATCTTTTAAAGTTATAAAGGTCATGTTAGCTCATTTGTTTCAAGGATTAGATATTTCTGAATTTCATTGTGATGTTTGTGAATTGGCAAAACATACTCGAGTATGTTTTCCTATTAGTAATAAAAGAAGCTCTCATCCTTTTCATTTGATTCATAGTGACATATGGGGTCCCTCTATTATACCTAACGTTTCTGGGGTTTGTTATTTTGTATCCTTAATTAATGATTACACTCGGGTAACACGGCTCTTTCTTCTTAAACAAAAATCTAATGTTAGGCTTGTTAGACCTAAGTTTCAATCTATGATTCAAAACCAATTTGGGGTTAAAATAAAAAGCTTTAGGACAAACAATGCCAGAGACTACTTCAATCAGACTTTGTCACCTTTCTTTCAATCAAAGGGTATTATCCACGATTCATCATGTGTTAAAACACCTCAACAAAACGGAATAGCAAAAAGGAAAAATGGGCACTTACTCAACACCACCCTAGCCTTACTTTTTCAAGGGAATGTCCCTAAATCCTAATGGGGAGAGTGTTATAGGTCTTATGAGAGAACCAACCCCAAAAGCTAGCTTGAAGGGTGGGAGAGCTCATAAGCCTATAAACCTCACATCAATTTCTTCTATTACCGATGTGGGACAATTAGACCGTAATATTTCACCACGCTTCGTAGCCCAGGCACCGGCGGGCTGGCTATGCGCTAGACCTTTTCTAGCCCCAAGCGAACACTGCTATACTAGCGTCACCACCCACGTACCCACAGGCTGGTTGTGCGCTAGACCTTTTCTAGCCCCGGGGGAACACTGCAATGCCAGCGTCACCACTCGTGGACGTGGCACGAGGACTTGAAGGAGTGATGTTAGTCCTGATACCAATTATTATAGGTCTTATGAGAGAATCAACCCCAAAAGCTAGTTTGAAGGATGGGAGAGCTCATAAGCCTATAAACCCCACATCAATTTCTTCTATTACTGATGTGGGACAATTAGACCGTAACAGAGAGTCAGTTCTTACAGCCACATACGTGATAAATAGACTATCATCACATGTGTTAGACAAAAAAAGTCCCATAGAAATTCTTAATAGCTTCTACCCACACTTCAGAATCTCAAATGGCCCCACAGCTAAGGTATTTGGATGCACCGCCTTTGTTTATGTTCATAACCAACATAGAGACAAACTAGGCCCTTGAGCCATCAAATGTGTGTCTTCCTCGGTTATTCACCTACTCAAAAGGGATAGAAGTGTTACAATCTGTCATATAGGAAATTTTATCTTTACAGATGTCACCTTCACAAAAAATAAACCTTTTTTCTCCAAGTCCTCTCTTTAGGGGGAGATTTCAATGATGGAAGATAGCACTTATGAGTCCTTCGAACCAGTTAAAACCCTTGACCTTTCTCTTGCTCTAGCTCGTATTGTTGAAACAACGGAATCCTCTGAACCAATTACATATGAGTTCCCCAATTCTACTACTAAACCTGTGTCATCACATGTCCTAACCAGCGTTACTCAGGTGTATTCATAGAGAAAGCCCATTCCAAAACTATCACAGGTCCATGAATCGAACTCAGACTGTGGAAATGAAATCATGGTAAGATCTGACATACCTTTACACACAATTTTTTGAGCCTATTGCTATTAGGAAAGGAACTAGGGAATGCACTGAAAACCACTTTATAGAGATTTTCTTAGTCTACATACTTTGTTTCCTCCTTCCTCATCAAACCCTAGAGGAAGTTTCATATACAATTCTTCCTTTAGTTGGCCATTCAAGAAAGCGTTTTTGATATCAAGTTGCTGAAGTGGCCAGTCAAGGTTAACAGCTATTGATAACAATAGTTTGATAGTATTTAGTTTAGCCACAAGTGCAAATGTTTCCTTGTAGTCCATCCCATAGGTCTAAGTATAGCCTTTAGCTACCAATTTCGCCTTATACCTCTCAATGGAGCCATGATCCCTATATTTGACTATAAATATCCACCTACACCCCACAGGTTTCTTTCCTTTTGGCAAATCAACTTCTTCCCATGTTTCATTCTTTCCAAGTGCCCTTATTTCTTTGAAAACTGCTTCTCTCCATTTTGGGACTTTAAGAGCTTCTTGAATATTTTTGGGAAAATATCAATTCTGTCCAGATTAGCAATGAAAGGTTTATATTGAGAAGATAGAGCTTCATAAGAGAGAAATCTCTCAATCGGGTGCATGTTACATGATCTAGATTTTTACCTTAAGGCTATTGGCCATTCTAAATTTGTGTTGTCTTCTTGATCCTTGCTGCTATAAATTTCTTCGATAGAGGCCTACACCAGTTCAGAGCTTAGCATAGCTTCAGGGATAAGAAGTGTACTACTTGCTTTCTTCCTCCGAGAGTACACCTTGAGTGTATGATCAAGTATATCTGCTTCTGTATTAGCATTTGTCTCTATAGGAGATGAAATAGGCATTGGGATGGATTTAGGAACAGATATAGGTTCAGGCTGAGATTCATCACCACCAAACTCACTCAAATACTCCTCCTGAATCGAAGACTTGGGATAGAAGAAATCTGTCTTAGCAAAAGAGACATCACAGCTAACAAACAACCCTTTTGATATAGGATCATAGCATTTATACCCCTTTTGTGTAGCAGAATAACCCATAAACAAGCATTTTTTGACTCTTGGATCAAGTTTATTGTGTGAGAAGCTGTGAATAAAGGTTGTGCACCCGAAAACCTTTTGAAAGAAAGAACACGACTAGGCATTCTATCAATAAGGTAGGTTGCAGTAAGAATAGCATCCCCCCAAAAAAATTTGGAACATTACTAGTGAGCATCAAGGCCCTAGCTACTTCAAGAAGATGTATGGACAGTCTCATGTTTTTGGAAGAATGTATGGAAATGTTGATTAAAATATTCAGTACCATTGTCAGTATGAAGGACTTTAATACTAGTTTGGAATTGATTTTTTATCATGTGATCAAATTGATGAATACGGTAGAGGTTTCAGCTTTGTCTTTCAAAAGAAATGCTCAACACAAATGATTATGGCATCAATGAATGTAATGAACCATTTGAATTGGTTCTATTAGGAACACGAGATGGCCCCCAAAAATCACTATGGATAAGTGAAAAAGGTTTTGTGGATTTGTATTTGGATCTTGTTAAGGAGCTTCTTTAATGCTTAGCAAATTCACAAGCATCACATTGAACATAAAGATCTTTATTTATTGAGATGTTTGGAAACAACTGTGATATATATGAAAGTTTGGATGACCTAACCTCTTATGCCATAACAATAGTTCATCAGTCTTAGGAATAACCACACACTATTACCCAAGCTATAAGGAGTGGACTGAATTTCTTCATCTTCAAAGTAGTACACTCCATCTACCTCTTTAACATTGCCAATCATCTTCCCTGATAATAGGTCCTGTATAACACAATGAGTAGGGAAAAAATGAGCACTACAATTAGCTTCTTTTGTCAACTTACTGACTGACAGAAGATTACATTCTAGATTAGGAACATGTAGAACAGAATTTAGTTTCATAGAATCTGTTACTTTGATATCTCCTTTTCCTACAACTGAAGAGGAATCACCCTTTGCTACCTTAACCTTTTCATGTCTTGCACACGAAACATATGAATGAAACAAATTATAATCATCTGTCATATAATCCGAAGCTCCAGAATCAACTATCCACTTCTTCCTACCGCATGAAGATAAAAAGGGTTTTATGATATTACCTCTCATAGTAGCTTTAGCAACTGTGCTTGCCTTCTATTGGTTGCTGTCATTTTGAAGATTCTGTAGTACTTCCAATAGTTTCCCTAGTGAAATATTCAATTCACCTCCTCCTTGTTTCTGACTACCTTCAGATTTTTTTGTTCCTTCCTCACTAGATACTTAATAGCCTCGGTTTTTTTCCCCTTTTTGGTTCCCAGTCTAGAGGCTTTCCATGAATGTCCCAGCATGTGTCTTTAGTGTGACCACTTTGTTTATAATCTCACACCACTTATGATTTTTCTTACTAGATTCACCATGTGACATCAAGGCATAAGCTTCATTCATAGATGCTGGAGTTAAATGTAGTTCTTTCGGTTCCTCTTTTAGCATGATTTTCCTCCTTGCTGCTTCCCTCTTAACTTCATAAAATACTTCCTTAGTTGTAGGCAAAGGCACTCTACTTAAGATTCTTCCACGAACATCATCCAATTTTTTGTTGAGACCAGCCAAAAATTCAAAGACTCTCCTTTTCAATTTTTTGGTTGTAAATCACTGAATCTTCCTTGCACCTCCACTCTTCATCCGACAGAAGGTCAAGTTCTTGCCACAATGCTATCATTTTAGCCGAATATTCTGTAACTTCTCTGTCACCTTGCTTCATTTGCCACAATTTTGTTTTTATCTCATAAATCCATGATGCATCCTCTTCATCGGAGTATGAATATCGCACTCCATCTCAGATTTCTCGAGCTGTTGGCAGAAACATAAAGACCCATTTGATTGGTGGTATCATGATGTTGATAAGCCATGATGAGAAATTATCTATCTCACATTGTTGTGCAGCTTGTAAGTTTGTTGAGTATGGAACGTTCCCATCTCCGATGATAAAGCTCAGTTTCCCTCGTCCTCCAATGGTGAGTTTCATAGCTTGAGCTCACCCCCGATAGTTTGTTCCAATTAGTTTATCAGACACAATGATAACTGAAACTCCCTCAATTCCAGAGGTCATTGATGACTAACTAACCTCCAGTCTAGCTTGAGTTTGGATTTGCCGTGGAGGATCCCTCAAGATTGGAAGTCATTTTTTGACTTTCTGGGGTTTTATCCTCGGTTTCACTCTCTCTTTCACGTGGCTTTGATACCATGTGAATCGAAGCTAATTTGCTCTATATTTCTTTATTAAAGACTGCAGTATATATATACATGTGTAGGGTTTACAGAATAAGCTAGAAAATATGTACAGACATAAAAATATAATCCTAGGATACTATAAGTCTATAAGATATTGCCATCTAATATAAAAGATTTGATTATGATCAGATCATAATATTATGAGATATACATATGTTGACCACAAATTTAAATACCATTACTATCCCGAACACTGTTTCTGAGGCATTGTCAAAAGGCAAATGGAGGGATACTATGAGCGAGGAGATGAATGCATTGGAAAAGGATAGAGCATGGGATATTGTTGATAAATCGAAAGGGAAAAGCTTTGTTGACTGTAAGTGGATTTTAACACCCAAATATAAGGTTGATGGATCTCTCGAGAGATATAAAGCTAGATTGGTGGCCAAAGGGTACACTCAGACCTATGGTATTGATTATCGAGAGACTTTTGCTCCAGTTGCAAAGATGAACACTGTGAGAATTTTGTTATCATTGGCTGCCCACTTTAATTGGCAGCTCCTTTAATATGATGTTAAGAATGCATTTCT
The DNA here is from genome assembly GCA_026413575.1 of Erythroxylum carthagenense. Lineage (NCBI taxonomy): Eukaryota > Viridiplantae > Streptophyta > Magnoliopsida > Malpighiales > Erythroxylaceae > Erythroxylum > Erythroxylum carthagenense. The sequence continues at coordinate 66,943,940 of JANZLD010000003.1, forward strand.
CCATGGAGACTTAGATGAAGAAATCTATATGAACATCCCACCAGGATTTGAGGGAGACACGAGTAACAAAGTTTGCAAGGTAAGGAAGGCCCTTTATACTTTAAAACAATCTCCTAAAGCTTGGTTTGGCAGATTTACAAAAGTCATAAGGGCGTCTAGGTATAAACAAACCCAAGGTGATCACACTCTTTTCATTAAACCTTCAGCTGTAGGGGGAGTTACTACACTTTTAGTCTATGTGGATGACGTCATAGTGACTGGAAATGATGAGAAAGAGAAGCATGAATTGAAGTAGAGACTAGTAAAAGAGTGAGAGATAAAAGAACTTGGGAAACTAAGGTACTTCCTCGGTATTGAGGTGGCAAGGATTTTTATATCTCAACAAATGTATGTGACTGATTTGTTGGTAAAAACAGGGAAGATTGGGTTTAAGCCAGTCTCTACACCAATGGATCCAAACCACAAGTTGGGAGAAGCTAAAGAAGAACCAACTGTTGATAAAAACGATGTATCAAAGACTGGATGTTAGGCTCATAAATCTTGCTCACACTCAGCCAGACATACTCGGTAAGCATGATTAGTCAATTCATGCATGATCCAAGAGAGCCTCATCTTCAAGCTGCTAATAGGGTGCTACATTACATGAAAGGCAATCTGGGACAAGGAATTTTTTTTCAAGATAAACAATACCCTTGCTCTAGAAGTTTACACCGATGCTGACTTTGTAGGTTCCATAGTGGATAGAAGATGAGCTGCAGGGTATTATACGTTTCTTGGAGGAAATTTGGTAATGTGGAGGAGCAAGAAGCAGAATGTGGTGGCAAGGTCATCTGCAGAGTCAGAATTTAGGGTTATTGCTCAAGGATTATGTGAACTACTCTAGCTAAAGATTATTCTAGATGATTTGAGAGTAAAATGGGACGGCCCTATGAAGCTTTATTGTGATAATAAGTCAGCCATCAATATTGCTCATAATCCTATACAACACGATAAGACAAAGCATAGTGAGATTGATATAAATTTCATTAAAGAAAAATTGGAAGAAGGGTTAGTGTATATGTCATACGTTTCATCAGAACGTCAACTAGCTGATGTTTTAACAAAGGAGCTTAACAGTTTAAGTTTTCATGATCTTATATACAAGCTGGGAATAGAAGACATCTATTCCTCAGCTTGAGAGGGAGTATCGAGATACTAAACAGCTGTAAATAGATTATACTGAGATATAGATAGGCTGTAAATAGATAAGATTTGAATAAGTTTGAAATCCCTTAAATTAAGGGATTACATTAGATAGCTTTAGATAACTTTCGAGAATTAAATTCCTACTTGTAATGTCCTATATATGGCAGTATACTTCCTATTCAATCTATGAGAATATATGAAAATTCTTTCCCACAACAACGAAAGAAGAGGCAACATAGGATTGTTGGTGCGATGGACAAATAAAGATGATTATGTGTCAAAGAATGTGGGGTGTGACGTTCTATAAGCTCCATGGTAGAGGGATAAGAACACTATATAAATGGATGGGAGGAGAGGAGAGTTGGGAACAAATTAGGATAGACTTGGAAATTGCCCCTGGAATCTAAGTGAAGACATCAAATTGGTCTTCTCAGAAGCACCCAACATTTTCAGAATGTTTCTGTTTTTTATCAAGAACACAAACAATTTGACACATCTCCTTTGCTCGGAATTTAAATAGAAAGAAGCCTGCTATGGAACAGAATACCTATTTTAGCATTATTTTTTGTGCTTTATAGACCTATAACTATGGTTTGCACATTTTGCTGGTTGAATTCTTTTGTAGTTTTTCATAATATCTTCTGCAGGGATCTTCGACTAGTGAACTGGGATTGCACCCTTCTCACAGCTATATCAGATATAGAGGTGAGATGTTTCTTTACATGGTGGAGCTTAGCTGTTTTCTAAGGTTAACTAGTCATTTTATGTGTTAATTATATGGTGTGCAGGTGGATTATATGGACATAAAGGAGAAAACCAAACTTAAGGTTCCTGGTTATGAGAAGCCGGTAGAATTTGGCGTTCTAACTTCATTCGCATACCCTCTTGAAGGGGGGCTTGGTGAAATTGTTGTTGCCACTACTAGGGTTGAAACAATGCTTGGCGATACGGCTGTAGCTATACATCCTGATGACCAGCGGTACGCTCATCTGCATGGAAAATATGCGGTCCATCCATTTAATGGAAGAAAACTTCCAATAATTTGTGATTCTATACTTGTTGACCCCAGCTTTGGAACTGGTGCTGTTAAGGTATTTGCGTTCTTCTGGCACTTATAAGGTTAAAGATGTATCTATTGCTCTGTTCAATATTCATGGCTTGTGTGTTCTACAGATCACTCCAGCTCATGACCCAAATGATTTTGAAGTTGGGAAACGACACAATCTTGAATTTATTAATATTTTCTCAGATGATGGTAAAATAAATAGCAATGGTGGCTCAGAATTTACTGGAATGCCACGTTTTAAGGCCCGTGAAGCACTGACAGAAGCATTGCAGAAAAAGGTACTGAAGTTATATGTCCATACACACGGACCTTTACTATGAACCTGGGTAAACTTGGTCTCTGCTACACTTTAATACTATTTGATAATTCTGTAATCAATCTCTCCCATGTAGGGATTGTATAGAGGAGCTAAAAACAATGAAATGCGCCTCGGTCTATGTTCTAGGAGCAATGAAGTTGTGGAGCCAATGATAAAGCCACAGTGGTTTGTTGACTGCGGTATTATGGCAAAGCAGGCACTTGATGCAGCAACAGCTGATGAAATTCCTCGACTTGAGTTCATTCCTAAGCAATATCTAGCTGAATGGAAAAGGTTAGGTTCTGTAATTTATTCGTACTCTTTACTTTTTTATCAATAAATAGCTAATACACCAGGGAAATTCTTTTTGGTTTTTGCTGGATATTGTGATATGTTGTGATTACTTTGGTCTTTTAACAGAAATGGGATGCATCTTAGAGGTTCCAAGTTTATATAATACTATTTGTATTGTGTAATAATATTTTGTGTTGGGCGCTTCCAAATGGAATTGTCAATTTGAAACAATGGAACCCTGCAGGTGGCTTGAAAATATTCGTGATTGGTGCATCTCAAGGCAGCTATGGTGGGGTCATCGTATTCCAGCATGGTATGTTACACTTGAAGATGATGAACTAAAGGAATTTGGTGCCTACAGTGATCATTGGGTTGTGGGCAAAGATGAGGAGGTGGCTAGAGCTGAGGCTAGTTTGAAATATGCTGGAAAGCATTTCAAGTTACATCAAGATCCTGATGTACTTGACACGTGGTTTTCTTCTGGTCTATTTCCATTATCTGTGTTGGGATGGCCAGATGATACAGATGATTTGAAAGCATTTTATCCGACATCAGTACTTGAAACTGGGCATGACATTTTGTTTTTCTGGGTTGCTCGAATGGTAATGCTAGGAATGAAATTGGGAGGCGATGTTCCATTTAGGAAGGTAAATAATTACTATCCTAAAATTGCTGTTGGAGAGCCAAGATATTGTTGGCTGCAAATAATATGTTACTTAGTAATCATATGCTGTTTGCCCTGTTAACTTTAGGTCTATCTACATCCAATGATTCGTGATGCTCATGGACGAAAGATGTCAAAATCCTTGGGAAATGTTATTGACCCGCTTGAAGTGATTAATGGGATAAGTCTTGAAGGTCTGCACAAGAGGCTTGAGGAGGGAAACTTGGATTCCAATGAACTTCTTGTTGCTAAACAAGGACAGAAGAAAGATTTCCCAGATGGTATCACTGAATGTGGCACTGATGCTCTTCGATTTGCCCTTGTTACCTATACAGCTCAGGTTTAAACTTCAGTTGTCAATTTGTTCGTGGTTTAGGTTTGATGAGCCAAAACTTGTTTTCTACTTTTATGTCTCCTAAGTAGCCTTTTTCCGTAATCTCTGCAGACAGACAAAATAAATTTGGATATCAAAAGAGTTGTTGGGTATCGACAATGGTGCAACAAACTCTGGAATGCTGTACGTTTTGCTATGAGCAAACTTGAAGTGAATTATATCCCTCCATCAAACATATGTCCAGAAACAACGATTTTTAGCTGCAAATGGATATTGTCAGTACTTAATAAGGCTATATCCAAAATTGTGTCAGCAATGAACTCTTACGAGTTCTCAGATGCTGCCAGCACAGTATATTCATGGTGGCAGTATCAGTTTTGTGATGTGTTCATTGAAGCAATCAAACCATATTTTGTTAGTGAAGACCAGTTATTTTCCTTTGAGAGAAGTTGCGCAAAAGATACTCTTTGGGTATGCTTGGACATTGGCCTACGACTACTTCATCCATTTATGCCATTTGTCACTGAGGAATTATGGCAACGCCTTCCTTCAGCCGAGGCACACATGGAGAAAGAGTCAATTATGGTCACTGAATATCCTTTAATTGTAGAAGTAAGTTCTCGCCTCACAATTGGTAGGAAGATAGGTTTTATATTTTTAATATATTGTTTTGTGCTAGCTTTCATTTGTCTCAAGGGATTCATTCAGTCAACTTATTTTGCATCCTGAGTGTTTTTAAGTATTGTAGTTGTTAAGGTTGATGATGATAAAGCTGGATATTTCTTAATGATCTTATCTCTTTGCACTTTGTAGACCTGGTCGAATGAAAGAATAGAATATGAAATGGACATTGTTGTGTCTACTGTGAAATGTTTAAGGTCTCTGCGGGCTGAGGTGCTTGGGACACAAAAGAATGTAAAGTAAGTATTGCAGATGGATTTTGTCTGGAAATTGTGTTATTTTCTGATTATATTTTGTCTCTGAGTAAATCATTCCTTTGCTGCTATTGCAATTCAAGGTTGGTTTTCTTGCTATTTTGTACCTGGTAGACGTGCATTAATTACCTATTACGTAATATGCACTTAGAGACAAGCTTGTGTTTTTTGCGGGTACGAGCATAAATGCATTATACTCCTTGATATTTCCTATATCGCACCATTGTTAGGCATCATGTTTTACTCTGAGAAAGATATTAAAGGATCTGTCGCTTTCCAAAATGTCAGTTTTAAAGTGTACTTGAAAGTAGAAAGCATGCAAAGGTATGTTGGTAGAAAGTAAGAACTATTGGAGAGGGAGTAGTTATGAATGGAAGAGTGTCTTTCTTATGCGGTTTTGTATTCATCTACCCCTTTTATTTGGGATTCAAGTAATTGATATTTAATGGGTAAAAACTCACGTTGCCCAGACTACCAGCTTTTGCTTTTTGCCTGACGGAAGAAGCAGCGGAAGTTATTAAAAGTCATGAACTGGAGATCCTAACTCTTGCATCATTATCTTCAATAAAGGTATGACAGTAAAGTGGCTATTTATCCACCTAAAGTGACGGATACTGTGTGTAAACATCATATATGAACAGTAATGAAGAAACTTATTTAGAAAGTGTGGCATGCTGTAATGAAATCTCAGTGTACTAGCACTTTTAATCTCATTTGAACCTTTTTCCTCTTAACTCATCACCCCACATCCTGCAAAATCCCTAAACAAAAAGATACAAAAATGAGAGATGGAGAAAATATTATCCAATGAACATAAAACCAAGAATAGTAGAAAAAGTGAAATTTTGTACCTGAGGGTTAAATCTGGTGCATTTTCCATTTCTTTTATTATGCAGGTTTTATTAGGTGGCCAGGATATGGCACCAGTAGGTTGTGCGTTTGAGAATGTTAACGAGAATATAAAAGTCTACCTTAAGATAGAAGGAAAGGTTGATGTCACAGTACAGCTTGAGAAAGTCAGAAATACGATGGATGAAATACAAAAGTAAGCCTATATTCTTTATTGTGCATTCACACTAGAACTTATATTTGATATATGTACGGATTATGCCATATGATTGGGATTGAATATTGATGGATTATTCTGAAAACAGGCAATATGATAAGTTGGAGAAGACAGTTAATGCACATGGTTACAGAGAGAAAGTGGAGGCTCATGTTCTTGATGTCAATGTGGAAAAGCTAAATAAACTTCTTCAAGAATTGGAATTTTTCAAGTTAGAGAGTGCACGACTTGATGCTGAGCTTGAGCCGTAGCATTTTACCATTGAGAAGTTTGATTGTGAGTCGCAGAAATCTCTCTGTTTTCCGTTTTGGCAAATTTGATTGCCTAAAGATAGCAGTTAATCATATTAAACTATATCAGAAGCTTTCTTAAGACAATGATATTCTCTAGTTCTGGTTTATTTCCGGCAGTTGTCCATGATGGTTCTCCCTCCCTTTCTGTGCACACAAATAGTGGAACATGAGTTTATTCACATTGATTTGTGACGTTATGAATACGAGTGTTTATCTTCCGAAGGCTGAAAAGTTTTGAAGGTGACGGCTCGTTGTCAGTCATAGAAGTGCATATATATAATATGGTCAAATTCGGTAGCCTCGTTCTATCAAAGGGCAAAATCAGCGGAAAAAGTTTCTAATGTCTTTCATAGTGTCGAATTTAAAAATGGGACATTACTATCGTCGGGAGCTTCCGATATCCATTCGAGACATTCTATATCATGATATGAACGGAACAATATATTCTCGCACCCTGCGTTAGGGGGTGTCAGGGGTTACCAATGATTTGTTTTTTTAGTTGTTTTCTCTCTTGTTAAGAAAAGGACATTACTACCACCCAGGGGAATGTTGTTTTTTTTTCCCCGCATATCAATGGCAATGCACTCTTCAAGAGCACCTCCAGCATTTCCTTACTCTTCAGGTTGTAGAAATATCAACTCTCGAGTACAGTAAAGCATAATAGGCCAAATGCAACCTCAGGCTGAACTGAACAGATTTGGATTCAAATAATAACCTTTTTCATGTAAGGGCCTTTGGAGAGGTGTGCATTATCTAATCTATAACAACCCAGAAAGGAGTACACCCTGATTTTGTGTTATTGGCTCGCCTCTTGATTGATGCATGGTTGATATATCTTCCACTTGTGGTTATCAATTGATCCATGGTTGATTTACCTTCCACTTGTGGTTATCAGTGTCACTGATCAAGCAAAAAACAAGTAGCATTGGTAGCTGCCTTTAAAGCTGTCACACCAGAAAAGGCCATCCTCCACCAAAATTAGCCACTCTTTTCACCTCCAGTCTGAAAGAACAGACACAACTCCATTTTACACAACGCAAACATGTCCTTCAAGCTCTTTCGTGAGATGATTTTCTGCAACGTCAACAAAGGCTCAGCTAATGTGGACTTTGGTGATGCCATGAAAAAGTCACCGTCTATGATCTCTCGTAAGTTTCAAACTTCCGCATGCCCATAATTGAACTTGGTAAGAATCTTGGCCTTGTCTAGTGTCTCTCTGGTTGAATCCATGGTTCCACTGTCTTCTAGCATCTGTTCGATGCAATTTGACGCACACACATTCCAGAACATTGTCTGGCATCTATCCATGAACTGCTTGCCTACGGAGCCTGCCCAGCATGTAGTACACTTATTCAAATATATGCTAACCTCATTCATGACTCCACCCAATAACGTTTGCAAATCATTTACATCACTATTGCTATCTGAAAGATCAGTTGGGTGAAGATACAATGGGGCTTCACGGAATTCCACAACGAAACCAACTAGATTTCTGCCCTTAACATCAGTCCACCATCCAGCAAACCAGTGGATCCGATGCTTGGTCATGACTGCTTAACTTTCGCAATACATTCCTGCATATGTTTTACTTAAAACTGAAGAACCCGCCTCTTCAGTTCCTTATAGTAGGGATATCATACCTTCCGTGACCAAAACCAAAACCACCATGTATAATTGTTTGGAAGCTATCTCTGAAGTCAACATCTGTCTCAAATTTAGCCTTGCTGACAGGACTTTTTTTTTACCAGTAAGCTGATATATGAAAGACTGAAACTGGATGTCCTTTACAATCTTTTAGAATGATTCTACATCTCCACGGTTGTCAGTCTCAGTCAGTAGATTGACTAGCTTTGCGACTTCTCATCAAACATCAGTCTTAGTTATTCCATCTCCATACAATTTTAGGTCAAAAAGATAAACCGTTATGACTGAAAACTAGAGCTTAGGTTCTCCGTGACTGCAACTCCAGCATGCATATCAAGTTTAATCAAATTGTAGAGTACGTTTGGCTAATACGTGAGTTGGTGAGTAGGAAGTTGACAAAAGATTTTCTAGCTTTGCTGCTGTCCAGGCTCATATTTCTCAATCTATTGATGAATATAGTCACGCGGACCAACTTGTTGGATTTCTCACCTGAAATTTTTCTGATAGTTTCATAGTCAATATCCCCGTTGCTTTCCTTTCTATTTGATCAGAAGCACGTCAATCGTCAGAAGTCTTCACGAAATGGTGTAACCGAATAACAAAAAGACGGAAAGCCCGATGATATTTCAGTCATAAGAACGAGCGAGAGAGATGTAGCAGATGCTGAGATTGAGAAATCTTCTAGTTATTTTTTAAAAAACTTGGCATATAGAGTTGAATGGTCTACCTGTTTTCTACGCATGGAAGACGAAGACAGGAAGAACAAAGGAAAAGGAGAAGGCAAGGGTTCAATCTGACAGAGTTATATTCAAAGTTAATTGGTTGACGTCAGTAATAAAATAAAATCAAAAAAGGCCAAAAGTCATTCCCTCCCTCTCCTCATCTGCCTATGTATAGAAAAACTCCCTCTCCCTCCATCTAAGTCAAAATTCAACTCCCTCATTCTTCATCATCCTCTCTTTTGGAGAGAAAGGGTTGCGTTTCTGGAAAAACGAAAACCGCGTTAAGCCAGAAAAGTCCTCGATTCTAATCTTTGGCAAGGTTTGCTTTTCCTTTAATTTGTGTTGATTTACTCCTTGATTGATTGACTGGTTGATTAATTTTGGCAGTAAGGTTTCTCTCTTCTTTTCCTGAGATCCATGTCGTTTCCCTCTTGTGGTTCCTTAAACAAAAGAAACGCAAATGTTGAAAGGTTGTTAGTTTTTGGGTTAAAAATTGTAGGAGTAGGAGAAGAAAAAGAAGATGGGAGATAGAGAATCGATGTACAGCGTAGATGATGCACTGGTGGCAATGGGGTTTGGGAAATTCCAATACCTAGTGTTGCTATACGCAGGGATGGGTTGGATCTCAGAAGCAATGGAAATGATGCTTCTCTCATTTGTTGGACCGGCTGTTAAGTCTCAATGGCATCTTACTCCCGATCAAGAAAGCCTTGTCACCAGTGTTGTTTTCGCTGGTATGCTCGTTGGTGCCTATTCCTGGGGCGTTGTTTCTGACAAATTTGGAAGAAGGTGTCTCCCTTTCTCTTTCTTGGTCTCTTAAAAAAAAAATCTTGTTTACTAACGTAATGTAATTAGATAAAAGCACATCCACAAATTAATACCACGTATTATTATTATTATTATTATTACTACTACTACTCTTACTGTATACAATCTAATTTTCCAGTTGCTACATATGTTTTCACTCTTGTTTCTTCAGGAAAGGGTTTTTGGTTACTGCATTAGTTACTTCTGTAGCTGGTTTTCTCAGTGCGGTCGCCCCAAACTATAACGTTTTGCTAATTGCTCGTGGTTTTGTCGGCCTTGGTCTTGGAGGTGGTCCTGTACTGTTAGCATGGTTTTTGGAGTTTGTACCTGCACCATCTAGAGGAACATGGATGGTTATTTTTTCAGCCTTTTGGACTTTCGGATCAATTTTCGAGTCTGCATTGGCATGGGTATACCTGTCATCTCATGATTTATAGTCTTTCTGTATTAGGAAATTTTAAATTCTTACAGCAATCAGCCCCAGCTGAACAAACATTAAAGTAACTAACTTTGTTTCAACCTATTGCTGAAAAACATAAGGTTGTTTATGCGGTTTGTCTTTCGAGTAGTGGCTTGCACTACAAAACTTCAGGAACATCTATTTCTTTTAGTTGTAGCTGGCATTGCATTTTGCCAAAATAAGTCAGAAGACTCTATAAGACACCCAGTAGATAAGCTTGTAGTTAACGTATGGAATTTTGACAAATTCAATGCCTTGCCGCTATGGAGATACAAAATGTACTTCGCATGTTTTCTCATATTTCTTCAAGCATTGATTCTTGATTATCTTTATATTTTTCTTTTTTGGTATCTTTTCTATCATTTCAGGTAGACACAAGCATCAATTTCGTTTGTTTTTTTTTAACTTGTCACTTGATGTGGTGAATTCCTGAGCAAAGTGTTATTAGTGCATCTCTGGGTTACAGCATTGACTTTGAGTGGGTTGTCATCTTAGCTATTAGCAATAGCATATTAGTCCTTTTGTATTTTCACTGGAATTTAGCAATTGATGAATTTTATATCTGCACGAGCGGCTTTGCCAGATTTGAGATTATGGTAACAGTCCTTGTATACCACTGTCTTAATTATTCAAGTGGGCAACATGGCTAAGAATTTGATTGACATCCGCCCTTGCTTTTTTTTTTTTTTTCTAAATGCTGGCTCTTTTATTAGGCAATTTACTTTCAATTGGTTCTATCTTCTGTTGCTTTTTCGCAGATTGTAATGCCACAACTTGGGTGGAGGTGGCTACTTGGTCTATCTGCTCTGCCTTCATTTCTTCTCCTTGTATTTTATAATATGACACCCGAGTCACTTAGGTATTTATGCTTGAAAGGTAAAAAGAATGATGCTCGCAGAATTTTGGAGACAATAGCTAGATTCAATAAGAACGAGCTGCCTCTTGGAGTTCTTGTCACTGATCATGAACTTGAGATGCAAGGGAGGAGCCTGCCTGTGGAGGGTGCACATTTGCTCTCATCAGTAGAGGATGAAAATATTACTCCCCCCTCCAAGTGGAAGGATTCTGACATGGGGCCTTTTAACTCGTTGTTAATACTACTTTCACCAAAATTAGTTAGGTCAACCTTGCTCATATGGTTGGTGTTCTTTGGGAATGCATTTTCTTATTATGGCCTAGTTCTACTAACCACAGAGTTGAACAACGGAAATAATAGATGCCTTCAGACTGGAATGCAATTGCAAAAGTCCGATGGTGTCAGTTACAGAGATGTTTTCATCACAAGTTTTGCTGGTGAGTACTCTAGTTACATCCATAATGTACCATGAGATTTAACATTTGAATTGCTTTGCAACTCGACTAGCATCTAACTTAGATCTGTTTTCAGAGTTTCCAGGGCTCATCCTGTCAGCCCTTATAGTTGATAGAATTGGTCGTAAGCTTTCAATGGGAGCTATGTTCTTTATGAGCTGCATCTTTATGCTGCCATTGGTAGTTCATCAATCTGCCAGTCTAACGACAGCCCTTCTCTTTGGAGCTAGATGCTGCATCACAGGATCTTTCACAGTCATCTATGTATATGCCCCAGAGGTAAATAAGGAGGATGAACTCTAAGAATGCTTTTCTGATTTCTTTTTTCGAGTCTAGTATTTGAGATTAATCTCAGAGATTGCAATCCAAAGTTTATATGGTCTGGTCTGGCCTATTCTCCTATCGTTAAACCTTTGGTTATCATGTCTGATTATATCAAAGGCTCGTATATGTAAAGCTTAACCCTTATAAAACCCTAACTTCTTGTGTTGATGCTGTGAGTGTTTGAGATTAATCTCAGAGGCCTATGTATCATAATTATATCAAAGGCCTGTCTGTAGGCCTGTGGTTATCATATCTAATTATATCAAAGGCCTGTGCGTCCAACTAGCTCCTTCTGTTTGTCTTGTAGATATACCCTACTTCAGTGAGATCAACCGGTGTTGGAATTGGAAGTGCAATGGGAAGAATTGGTGGAGTCATTTGCCCCCTCGTAGCAATAAGTTTAGTGCAAGGATGTCAACAAACTGAAGCAATTCTTCTTTTTGTGGGCGTGGTTTTTCTTTCTGGGATTGGCGTACTGCTCCTCCCTATCGAAACTAATGGCTGTGAACTAAGTGAAAGCGTGGCCAGTACAAAACATGAAAAAGCCAAGACTTTGAAAGAAGAAGAACCCTAGGTTGAGAAATGATATAGAACGAGAGATCTTGAAATGTTATTGTTTTAATTTTACATATTTTGGCAAAAAAGGTATGTGATTTATGCAGTTTTCCCTGTGCAGTTACGAGTTTAGGCGCTCACATACTGGTGGGCGTATCTTAGAACTCCTCAGATATCCTGTTCTTCCGTTTATCAGCAGTTCACGGCAGCTACCCATTTGAGGTCTCATTCCCCTTTCTACTTCCCACTTTTAAAGGAACCAAATGCAAAGAGGAAAACTGGAGATCAGAACTAATCTTGTACATAAATATGGAGAGCTCAAAAAGTTTTCTAATGGTTAGAAACTGAGAACAATTTTATTCAGCTTACGTTACACGTAGTCTGCTACTCACCACTTACAAAAGCATTCGACGGTTAACGCTTTGATCATAAAACTATAGCCTGTATTTTCCAACAATGTTTACATATTTCCGTTATCGGTATTCCATGTTTTATTATCAGAATTGTCTCCGATCATCATCTTGAGTTTTATAGATAATGCCCTCCAGTTCCTTTGATGTTCATATTTCCGTTATTGGTATTCCATGTTTATTGTCAGAACTGTCTCTGATCATCATCTTGAGTTTTATCGATAATGCCCTCCGGTTCCTTCGATCCGTCGCTGAACTTTTCAAAAGCGTTTACGAATGGATCATCCGCCCACGGTGGTTCATCTTGACCCAGGTACTCCTCGTCTGGGGAGTGGTTGGACAGAACATCCATCCATGACTCATGTTGCCTGAATTTGTGTTGGGATTCTGGTTGTCGCTAAAAACAACTTCCAAGACACTTCAGTCGGCATTTTGGATGACGGAATTGTAGGCCTGTGTTGGGTTTGGGTCCACTCCTAAGTGGAGCCCAAGCCTAACATATAAAGGGTGTTAAAACCCTAAAGAAATATGTAAGAAGACTGCGCAGCCGGTAGAGAGGAAAAGAGGAACAGAAAGGGAAGAGAGAGAAAAGAAAAGAAAAAAAATTCTATTTTGCGCAATAATTTTCTAGCATTCGAT
>JANZLD010000003.1:66995282-67014669 GCA_026413575.1 Erythroxylum carthagenense
TCTAGATCTGATCTGAGGTGGAGACCGGAGTCGCAGGGTATTATTGGAGAAGAATGGGAGGAGTGAAGATAGCTATTGTTGGAGGAGGTATATTCGTCAGGACTCAATACATTCCCAGATTGTCTGAGATTAAGAATCTCATCTCTCTTTCTGTCATTTGGAGCCGATCTCAGGTGATCTCTATCTATCTCATTTCTTCCATTCTCAACTCTACTCTTTTGGTTTCATTCCTAAATCCTCACTTTCATTCAGGAAACAGCAAGTGCTGCAGTGGAAATTGCAAGTAAGCATTTCCCAGGAGTGCAATGCAAATGGGGAGAAGAGGGCCTCCTTCAAATTCTTCAGGATCCCTCCATTCTGGCCGTTGCTGTCGTCCTCGCTGCTCAATCTCAGGTTTATACCTGCTTTCAAATCCCAATTCTCACTTCCATTTATGTATACCTTCTACTTTCATCGATGGCACCAGTCTTCGCTACATAGATTGTTGTTCCTTACTATGCAGGTTGATATCTCACTAAGACTGCTCAAGGCAGGGAAACATGTCCTTCAAGGTTGCTCAAAGGCACACTTTACATTGTTGCAAACTGAATGGGAATGCATGTTACCATTTTTATTTCTGTTTTCTAAAGAAAAAAGAAAAAAAGAGGATAGTGGAGATTGGTGAAACAAATGGAAAAATAAAGAATACAATAGCAATTGATATAAATTTGAAAGAAAAAGAAAATGTACTTGATGATGTTTTCTTTCCTTTCACCCCCTGCCCTTCTTCACTCTCCCAGCCACACCCACACCCACACCCTCTTATAGTTGCAAATTAGTGGAATAGTAACGAAACCCTGCAGGCGTGGGTACTCCGTTTATTTCTTTTGATTGATGAATCTTTTCTTTTCTTTTTTTATCTATTTCTCATCTTGTGCATCGTACTAAGTTTGCTTGTATATTGTGACATGCCATCTTGCTTGTCTAACTTGATCGGCCGAAGAGAAACCAGCAGCAGCTTGTAAGTAGGAGCTCTGTTTTTTTGTTCCTTTGTTCCTTTTTAAATTACATTTAACTGTCAGTATTCATGCCAATTTATTTCAGTTTTTGGTGGATCTGTCTCTGTTCCTAGAATTTCGGAAGTATAAAATTTTCACACATGGAGAGTCTCTTCTACTTGAAACTTTTAGTTCTTTTTTTTTGTATATAGAGAAAGATGCTGTTTAGATGGATTTCATTCTTTTTTTAACCTGATACTGGACAGGCTATTAAGTTGACATGTGCTTGAGATTGACATAGTTAAATTGGACGTACTTGCTCCTTTCTTTTATGCTGTTTGGAAAAAAATGAAAAAGTTTTCAAGAGTGGATGAATTGGATATGTTTTGATGTGTACTATCAAGATACTTGAGCATGCATCCTTTACTAACATTTGCATGGATGGGAGGAAAAATATTGATTTTCAAGGGTTTACTGGCACACTCTTTCTGCAGAACCCTTAGATTTTCCATTATATGATGTTTCACCTCTTAAGAAATTGATTGTGTTTAATAATGCAGCTATAACTGAAATAGAAAGTGCACTGTTGAGCTACAAGTCAATAGCTGCAGATGTACCAGGCAAACCAATATGGGCAATTGCTGAGAACTACAGATTTGAGCCTGGTTTGTTGGAGGTACTTGTTTTGCATTTCTGTGCTGCTTTAAATTACTCTAAATTCTGATGCATTTATTAACTTTTTTGTAGTGCAAGAAGCTAGTGGCTGAGATTGGGGACATAATGAATGTCCAACTTATCGTTGAAGGATCCATGAATAGCGCAAATCCTTATTTCTCAAGCTCTTGGAGGCGCAAATTTACCGTAGGTCTTCCATGTTGCAATTAAATACTGATTTTTCAATTCTGATCACAGAAGGAATTTTTACAACACATATGCTTTGCATTACTTGAGTACATGTTAAGTATGCCTCAATGGAGGCAATGCAAATGCAATTAATGAATTGCATGTAAGATTCGAATGAATGGTTGTTTTTGCCAATCCCAAGTGGCATGAAGACATGTTCCATTCTCATGACTATCATTTATTGACCATTATTTGGAATCTATTTACATCTGCTAACTACAAAATCAGTGGTAGAGTTGATAATGGAATTTTGTTTGTTGAATTTTCGTTCTTGTTCACCTATGATTGGAAACTAAGAAGGGTTCATTACGTAGAACCCTATTTCTCAAGATTGAATTTTTGAGAAATAACTGTCTTCTTTTCTCCCATATCATTCCCATAAATACAGTTGTCATAGAAGTCTAAGTAGTGTCCTTGTTATTTTGTAGTCTTCTCACCCTTTTTCTAAAAAATGCATTCATAAGCAGAAAAATCCCAACAAATGGGTTCTAGCTTCTTCAGACAATTTGCCACAACTAAAGCTTTGAAACAATAAAACTTGAGTTCCTAGATACGAGGGAACATTTGAACAAACTCCTAAACTTCTTAATCTCTATCCATTTGCCACTAACGTGGAATTCCTTTTCTTCTCCTCCGCTAAAAGCAAGTTGTTGAACACCTCTATTTGCCACTAATGTGGAGTTCTTTTTCTTTGTCCACAACTATGAGCATATTATTTCACACCTAAGCATTTACTTCCTGAATCCACCAACACTGGAAGAGGTTACCCTGTCACAGAACCCCAGACTTGCTATATATGAAAGTTCAAGGTCTATGTAATAGCATGAATGGAGATTTTATGTCTGCTTTCATCAACAAAATTTATGCTGATCTTGTTTTGCCAAGTCTGAATCCTCCACTCCTTCAATCCAGAATAACTGCTTGAATCGATGTCAGAGAAAATAGGTCTCATTGCAAGGGATTTCACCCTTTTTTTCTCCATCTAAGCTCTACACAAATGTTTAATGAATTGTGGTTTTGATGAATTCAGCTTGATCAACATCTTGGAAGAACTTTCTGCTCTGTCACTAATAGCTTTGATTCCCCCAAGTCCCTTTACATTCTCAGACAAATGCTATACTCATAGCACTTGCCAGAGCCTCTAGGCACTGTAACTTCACCTTTAGAGTATGGCAGTCCATTAAGGAAATTCTCTGTCCCTAGTTAGATGAGAGAGAACTGGAATAGATTGCTCAAACTTCCGTTGATATTCCACTACCATACAGAATCAGCGTAATTCGGCTAACTCTCCAAGGTTATTGCCATGGACAAAAGGCCCAAAGCACATATTGAGCTGCTTCATGAACTTGTCCCAACTGAAACTCAGTCTATCCTTATCTGGATTGATAAATGAAACCCGTGCATTATCCTTCAAATAGAGGATGATCAACAGATAATTTTGGGCGTAATGATGGTAAACAAGATGCTGTCTTAATAACTTGAAAATGACTGGAGCAGTTGGACTGTAACATTATCACACATTGTAGAAGTCTACGTGGTTCCTGACTATCATTTTTCTGGATGCTAATGTGAAATTGGTTTATTGATTGTGAAATTGCTCACTAACATTTATATCACACTTGAGCTACTCTTATGTTGGCATTTTATATCACCTCTTTTGTTCTTGTATTTGGGCAGGGAGGCTTTATTGTAGACATGGGGGTGCATTTCATTGCAGGACTAAGAATGGTAATTTTGCACTGAGACTATACCTTACTGACAAGTCCAATCTGAAGTTTAAATTACCAGGCTCAATACATCCACAATATGTTGCTGCTAATGATATCAGAGAATTAATTTGATATTCTTGAACTGCAATACGGGTAAAATTTTACTAGAGGTTTATATCGAAGGCATTGCTGGAGAGCCTCTTTCTAGTTGCCCAAACCTTTTTGCTTTGGAGCATTTTTGTTTTCAAGTGACAAATATCTGATGTTGACTGTATGAATGTTAGAGAGTATAGACATCTATACTGAATTTTCCTTCTTTGTTGCGAGAGAAATTACATTCTCAGGTGAACAAGGCTTGGCTTTAATCACTGGACTTGAAAATTGAGGATTTCTTTTTTGTCAGTCTTTTGATCCTGACTTATCCTTGAAAATTTTTTGTTTCATGTTGTTAATAGCTTGTCAGACTGGTATGAATGTTTGAAAGTATAGACATCTATACTGAATTTTCCTTCTATGTTGTGAGAGAAATTATAGTCTCGGATCAACAAGGCTTGACTTTAATCACCGGGCATGAAAATTGAAGCGTTCTTTTTTCTCATTCTTGTTGATCCTTACTTATCCTTGAAAATTTATTGTTTCATGTTGTTAACAGCTCGTCGGATGTGAGGTGAGCTCAGTGTCTGCTATAACCTCTCATGTTGATCCAGCTTTGCCTCCACCAGATAACATATCCTCAGTCTTGTAAGCTTCTTCAGGGAGCTAGTTTTCCAACTCATCTTTTCTTCAAACAATTGGAGATCTAAAGATAACTTGAATTTTTATGATTGTTAGCCAACTGGAGAATGGATCTGCTGGAATTTTTGTAATGGTAGTGTCATCAAAATCTCCCAAGGCATGTGGTGAAGTCAGAAATTTGTTGACTATAAGTTCCAGTGTGCTTATATCCCTTCTCATACCCTTTAGTTCTACAGATACTTTGGCGGATTGTTGGCTTAAAGGGAACCGTGGAAGTTGAGCGTGGGAAACAAGATGGACAACACGGTTACCTGGTATTCAAATGTCAATTTACTATAGTAATTAGACCTTTGGCATATTTAAAAAAGACTTGGATGTACAGTTTACATAGGATGTCTAATCTACTTCGAAGCTTGAACTTGTTTACTAGTCACGTTTCTTTGCCCAAATGACTTACCAAAATAGGCATGTTCAGCTGGTATCCCCTGTTTTGTATTTCAGGCTTCAATTTATGGTGTCGATGGGCAAAGAAAAAGCTCCTTCCACCCATTTAGTGGAGTAACTGATGAACTAAAAACCTTCTTGCATGACATATCACAGTCCACTCTTGAGGTATCATAAACATACTTAAACACATAATAATAAAATTTTATTATCTGCATATTCAAGAATGTGCAGGTGGTATTGGTTTGTTTTGTTCTAATGATGTCATCCGTTTTCATCTGCCTCACAGGTCTCCAAATACCGTAAACTTAGCTTTCATTTCTCTTTCTAAACTGGGAATGAAGGAAGAAAGTGCTTCTTCTCATATGCTTTCATTTCCACCCTGCCATATACTACCTATTTATGATTACTTAATGTTTGAAATAAGCTGCATGTTGTATCAGATCTAGTAAATATATATGCCTCATCAAGCTTAAGTTTTGAATGAGATATATGTCAACTGTGAAATTGTCCTTTTCTTTTTGTTTTTGTAATTTTTGTTCTTTGTTTACAGCAGGGAAGTAACTACGAAGCTGATTCTCGCCTCTCATATTATGAAGGAGCCAGAGATTTTGCAGTTTTGGAGGCAATGCTTGAATCTGGGATGAAGCATGGAGCTGTAGTTCAGGTGAAGAAGTTTTAGGTTGAGGAGTGGTATCTGATGCTTCAAAAGTGTTAAATCTGAACTTTGGAAATAAAGAAGAAAAACAGATCTAAGCAAATCTGATTAGAAAGTAGCATTGTTATTAACATGTGAGGGACCAGTAAAGGCGTCGCTAGTACTTTGTGGAGCAGAATCATCATGACCCACCCGGCCACCACATTTGGTCGTTTAACGTTTTCCAAAGACTGTTACTTTCATTTAGGTATCTTATCTCTCTGACGTAGCATATCTCCATGACAAAGAAGCCCGAGAAATGAATGTCAGAACCAAAAATATTTGTGGAGATGTATCGTATTTGTGAGTGGTCCTGATAGGTTGTATTGGGACATTGCATTAAATGACACCGTCCGGTATCCTCAGATGGAATCAGAACATTTATAAATGTGTTATTAATTGAAGAGAGGACTACCAGATGCTGATTAAATTGGGCTTTCCTATTTAGGTTGGATTTATATGTGAAGGCCAAGGAATATTTTGTTACTTGTCCATTGTGTTTTGGAGTTATACAGAAACTGTACAGAACTCTCTCTCACTTCATTCAGTTGCTATGTGTTTCGAGTTTCAAAGTTCTACCGAACATATTAGTAACACATGTTTCAATTCATGGTTCATTTCCCAAAAAATGCACCCAATCCACCTTTTCAAACTAATCATATGTCCAATTTATCTTTCGATCAGATCTTATGGTATGTTATTGATGATTATCAACATTAAACTTTTTTCTTTGAATATTATGAGAGCAAATTTACACACTTACAACTTACATACTACAACTTTCTAATCCTCTCATAGTCTCCTTAACATGAATATAAAAAAATAAGAACTTTGCTTAGATTCATTCCCCCAAGCTCTGATGTTCTCTTTCACTACCATTCATTTCCAAACGACAAAATTGCATAAGCAATTAACAATTTGTTAAAGAAAGACAAAGTATGCGGAAACGTGCATTTAATGACATTTTTGGCTGCAAATGGTGTTGAGCCTAGAAAACCTAATTTATCAAAGGAAGTGCATTGGCTTCTTCACATGTTTCTCACACAAATGGCAATTCAATAGCCACATTCTTCGCTGTTCATTTCGTTCTTGGACGTGTTGATATCACATATACAAATAATGGGCTACCTTGTCTATATCTCTTTTTTTTGTTGTTTCTCCAAAAACACCTGAAAGCGACCTCACTCACACCACTAAAAATGGGAAATTTATTTTTCCGTTACTAGCTTCCTCATTTTGACTCCTTGTATTGACTAACCGCTACAACAGCAACAAGAAGAAGAAGAAGAGAAGCAAAGTTCTTTCTCTTACCATCTCGAAAAAGGTTTGTCCTTTACTCTCTAATGATTCTGCCAGGTCAGTTGGTTCTTGTTTCCTTTTCTGTACTTCGTTCATTAGCATTTGCTATGAGATGGGAACGCCTAATTTTGATAAGTGTCTTCTCTGTCTTAATGTAATTTCTCTGATGGGAAACTATCCATAGTCTTATCCATGTTTCTTTTGTTTTCTCCCAGAGAAGTTGATGACTTTGGCGCTGTTTCTAAATATTTTGTTCTTCTCTCTTTTCACCCTTCCGTTGCCTCCTTTTTTGTCCTCTAATTCTTATTTTACGTACATGTGATCAGTATTTGTACATGTTCCAGCCGAATGTTGTTTGTCATTTTATTGAATGAACGAGCGGAGAAAGAGGGAGAGAGAGACTTTAATTTGCAATCATAATTTGAACAAAGGTTTTTCACAGTTTGGTTCAGAATTTAGGAACGTGTCTCTTGTGATGCTGTTGCCGTCGTCGAAAGTGTCAATCATGCTGCTTTCTCCTTATATTGTAGATGGCAGATATAGGCCCAAGCTACAATGTTGATGATGCTCTTCTAGTTTTGGGGTTTGGGAAGTTTCAATGGCTTGTGCTCCTTTATGCTGGCATGGGCTGGATTTCAGAAGCAATGGAAATGATGCTTCTCTCCTTTGTTGGACCATCTGTCAAGTCACAATGGAACCTTACCTCTGACCAGGAAAGCTTTATAACTACTGTTGTTTTTGCTGGCATGCTGATTGGTGCATATTCTTGGGGCTTGGTTTCGGACAGATTTGGAAGAAGGTCAGTCTACCAATTACTCTTTCCCTTATGCTTCATCCAAAACCCGTACTTTACTGCTTTCGCATCTTTATGTTCTCCTAACTTCTCTGGGTACTAGGACATTTTGGCATAATTTCAATTATGAATTGACAATTCATATTAGTCTACCACTAAAATTTGTGGGAGACTTTTATTCTGTTTCTTGGGCCTAGTACTACAACTAATCATACTATAATTGACACAACTTGAAGATGAGATGATTCTGTCAAGCATTTGATGACGAATTTTTTTGCATTTTATCTTTTCTATCTGCAAGGAAGGCCTTTTGAATGTGTGCATTTAGATGCCTACATGTTGGCTTGACTGCCTCCAATTCATGCACTCAAAGAAACCATAATTCTGTCTTGCCCCAAAGAGCAGAAAGGAAAATTAAGATAATAAAAGTAAATTCTAGGAACAGGGAAGTAGAGGACTTGAGGTCTTCATTATCTGTTGTCAAAACATCTTCCTGTTTTTCATCTCTCATTTACTCATTTGCATTTTGGTTGAAAATGATAGCGGTTGAGTGCTCTTGGTTGGTTTCACCAGCTCTTTTGCTTTTTCTACAGAAAAAAAGGAACAAAAAATAACGTTTATTTTTAATACTTGGTCAACCGGAAGTTCAGGACGAAAAATTGAAGGTCAAGCTATCCCATCCAACTGTGATGTAGCAGTTTTACTCTTCAACTGTATAGTTTTTCAAAACTACAAATGATGAGTGCTTTCCATTATATTCCAGTGCAATTAATTCCCTTTTTAACTTTCTATCCCTTCAGGAGAGGATTTCTGGTCACAGCAATAGTAACTTCTGCATCTGGTTTTATGAGTGCCGTGGCACCAAATTATGTCACATTGCTAATCTGTCGGTTTGTGGTTGGCCTTGGTCTGGGAGGTGGTCCAGTACTGTTTGCATGGTTTTTGGAGTTCGTACCTGCACCACACAGAGGCTTCTGGATGGTTGTCTTTCAGGCCCTATGGTCAATTGGCACTGTTGTTGAGGCTGCGCTAGCATGGGTAGGCTTGTGATTTTCTTGCCATTTTCCAGTTTCTCTCGATCTTTTAGAACAAATCCATGAAAAATGCATGCTTTCATCTTTCAGACATGGATAATGATTGGTTTCTCAAGAGATTTAAATCTCTATATGGTTATACCAAATTCTGGTGGTGTTGTAAAATTGATCTCTGGGATGTGTATGTGGCATTCTTGCTATGTCTTTTGATTCGATAGTTTCTGACGCATATGCTCAAGAAAAAGTTCAATACAATGGAGAAGGTTCAGAGCATCTTGAATCTCCTTGCTTAGCTTGTCATGCAGTTACAAAAAGACTCTTTTGTTGCCATCACGTATCCATGACTCTTCAAGAATTGACTGAATGTCAGGCTGATCTTGTTTTCCACTAAACAACTCTTTATTAGCTAAGAACTGGGTTTGGTTAGCTGACTGGCATGGGCTGCATGTGTGATGTCATTATGAACATTTGCTTCGCATTCTTGTCTAATGAGAAAAGTTTGACTAATGTTATAAGATTCGAAGGATAGATGGTGGAGATGTTTTTTCTTGTATAAAACTCTGTGCAAAATGTGTACTAGTAGGAATTTGAATAAGATTTTACCCTTGGTCTAATAGATGTCTGGTAGAAGGGAAATGTTTCTCATTTGGAATTAAATGTTGAAGTGCCTATACCATGTGTGGCTTGAATGGATTATAAGGAAACATCTTTCACTTTGATTCATAATGAAAGTTCTTATGGTTAAACAATGTTTTTACTATTGGTCTCTTAAATGGTGTCCTGCCGGAATTGTTGGTGAAAGTTTCAAGATTACAGAGTACTCCATTTTTCATTAAAATTGTAGCTTCCTCAGTCCAATATGGCTACTCTGTGCATTTAAATATAAATTTTGCTATTGCAACGAAACCATAGAATTGGGATTCTAGATGCTACAAGGGGTAGAAGTACACTCATCGGTTGAACTGTTCTATGCAGATTGTGATCCCTAGATTGGGCTGGAGGTGGCTGCTTGGTCTTTCTGCTGTGCCATCTCTTTTCCTTCTCATATTTTATGGCATCACCCCAGAGTCACTAAGATATTTATGTCTAAAAGGCAAAGAAGATGATGCCCATAGAATTCTGGAGAAAATAGCCAAATTGAATGGGACAGAAGTGCCTCGTGGTGTTCTTGTCACAACTAACGCTGAGGTGCAAGGGAAGAGCCTTCTGCCTGAGACAGAGCCTTTACTTCTGTCGGAGGAGGATGAAAATGTGACTTGTTCTCAGGAGAAGGAGAGTATTACTGGTCCCATCAATTCACTGTTACTGCTTCTTTCGCCAGAATTAATTCGGTCGACTTTGCTCATGTGGATAGTATTTTTTGGAAATTTATTTTCATACTATGGCCTTGTCTTGCTTTCCACCGAATTGAGCACTGGGAGTAATGAATGCGGTCAAACTAAAATGCTGTCACAAAGTTCTGGAGGAGTCAACTATGCAGACGTTTTCATTACTAGTTTAGCAGGTAAGATGCTTATTTTGCTGTGAAGTCAATACCTTTTTTATCGGTTTAAAGAAATTGAATAACCTGCAATTTTTTACTGCATTTGCAGAGTTTCCTGCATATATTTTGTCATCTGTTACAGTTGACATTCTCGGTCGAAAACTGTCAATGGTGGCTTTCTCTGTGGTCTCCTCCATCTTTCTGCTGCCATTGGTAGTCCATCGGTCTACGGGTCTAACAACAGCTCTTCTATTTGGTGGTAGAGCAAGTGTGACAGCATCATTCACGATCGTCTATTTATATGCTCCGGAGGTAAATAAATAAAATGAAGATTTACGTACATATTGTAATCCATAGATTGAATTGGACCATACTTTTTGAATTGATATTTGATGATGACGATTGTAGATATATCCAACCTCGGTGAGATCAACTGGTGTTGGAATTGCAAGTTCTATTGGAAGAGTTGGTGGAGCTGTGTGCCCTCTGGTAGCAATAAGTTTGGTGCAAGGATGCCATCAAGCGGCAGCAGTTCTTCTGTTCGTTGGTGTAATTATAGTATCGGGCGTCTGCTCTTTCTTCTTCCCCTTAGAAACCAAGGGCCGTCCCCTGGTAGATCGTCTTGCCTCTTCATCCAATCCTAAATAATTACAATTGGAGCTTATAGGAGAGCAAGCATAATATCCAACAAATCATGCATGTAGAATTTAGAAACAATGTTTCCTCTTCTATATTTTTTTTCTGGGGAGGCCAAGAATGAATGAGATCTAGTGAAATCCCTATGATTAAGCCTGTAATCAAATCTAATTTGTAATAAATCACAATTGTTGTTGTTTTATGATTAATCGTTATGTTGTTGTTAAATATAATACTCAACAATCATGGTTTCCCACTTTGAGAGGTGAAGAATTTTTCTTGTCAATCACATGGAATAGTCGACACTTGGAGATGCAAGTGGAGCTCAGTATTGTTTCTTTCTTACTGCTCAATGTTGATCCTTCCTTCCTACCCGTCAGAGAGTTAATTTGATACTGCAATTTTAATTGCACTTTAAATTATACTCTTTATCACCAACAAGAAAGACCACAAATTAAAGAACACGACCCTAAAGTATTATAACTTGCAATAATTGCATATAATAAGACAAGTGCAATCCATATGTACGATCTAGATGAAGCCGTGTGTTATGAAATTATACCTAAATATGATTATGGAACATATGTATGGGCTCTTGTTTGTATGTTCCCTGTTAACATTTGACGTCCCAAGCTAGGTCCAAAGGGGTGAAGGAGAAAAGAAGCTCGATCGTTTCAACATATTCTTATAATCATTACGATATTTTATATATATATATATATAAAAAGGGAATAATGAGCATTGGCCTTTAAATATTAAAACAAGCTAATGTTTAATTAGTCCGTTCTTTACTTAAATAATAATTATTTGTAGTGGGTTTAACTTCTTGTACACAACAAGTCAAATGATCCTCGTGCATAAAGTCTAACGGTCATTAATTATTGACTTACTTTACTAAACACTCAAACTCGCATCGCATGTGTAAATTATAATTAAAAATTTTATAATGTGGTGGTGGCCCTTATTCCTCATTTTTAAAACGATATGAATGGAAAATATCACAAAACTTAGGGAGAGATTCACGTCGTTAGTGATGTGGTCACTTCGGTATTAATACTGTGTGTCCTAATTCCATTTATCTTCCTCTCCTTCCGTCCCTATGACTATACCTACCGTTGATTTAATTATTTGCAATCATCTATCATTGAATTTATATATCCATCACTTTCACTCGATCTATTTAGATATGTGAAAATGGAAATTCATACCTTCCCATTTCCCTTTTGAATGTACTGTATATTGATATTTGTTATATGCGTGTCTGATAGAGGGAACTTATTATAAATGTTAATATGATTCATTTAACATCATATGAGTGAAGATTGAAGCCTGACGAAGATGGTACTCTTTAGTTTCCCAACAGCAACAGCAACAGCCAACAAGCAATGCTTTATCTTTATTTTAGACAATATCAACGCGTGATTGATTTGGGAATATTTATCAACACTTGGGAATCAGAATAAGTCAATAAAGACAAGTTTAGAGAAATAGGACTGACGAACTAATCGTCGTTTATAATTAAACTGATATTCGGATTTGATTTTTCCCTTGTTAAAATACCCTGTATATACATATTTCAATATCAAGATTACGTACCTTAATCCTAAAACACAGACCAATTAAAGCTTTTTACGACAAGTAATCGAAATGTTGAAAGGAACATAAAATGTATCTAAGCTCGTCATAATTCAACGTTAGAGATTACAAAGTGTTCTAACCACTAACGTCTCTCCTCTCCTGCCGATAGGAGAAAAAAGTTGACAACAAAAGGGCAATTGGAAGTGTCTGATTTCCACATCCTTTTCTATCACCTGTAAGTTCAGTGTCAGTTCACGTCAATTGTGTTGACCATACATATACGTATCTTTTGCAAGCTTGACTGCAAAATTCCAATGACGTGAAATTGAACGACAGAGTTTAATTATCAAGCAATAAAGCTAAGGCATCTAAATTGTGTATATTCTCTAATATTAATTTAAAACAACGTTATCCCATCAAAAAATAAAAAATCTAAATAATTAATAATTACGTCACATTAGAAGACTTGAGTCGACATAAACCAACAGGATGTGGGGAAGAAGAAGAAGGAGAGTAAATGAGTGGTGTGGCGGTGGCCGTAGTCAGTCGCCGTGGGCCAAATACTAAGGTGTGGAGACAAAAAAAGAGTAACTTCTTCGGCCATAGTCACCGTGGGCCAAGTGCTAAGTTTGGAGTCTCCATCAACACGCAAAAGTTGACTTTTATTTTGTAGATTTCTTTGCCCATATCAAAAAGAAAAAAAGATTCCACTTGCTAAGTCCATTATTCAATCTCTCTATAGTCCACATAGCTAGACAGTAGATCCTAAGCTTTTATATATATAAAGAAGCTGATGAGACCGATTAGTATAAATTCCTCTCCCCCACTTAGCAGAATATATACTAAAGCAAGCTATCAGTTGTTACCATATCATTTCGCTGCTTAAGTGGTATATTATCATATCACATGCAAGAAGTCGAAGAAGCTAGCTCTTGGCTTCCACCCCGGAATACATAGCTCTGTAATTATGGGTCCCAACGGTTAAAGCACGACAAGATTAAAAAGATATCTTGTTCTGTAATTTTGGGAAACATGCCTGAGAAAACACAGTTACGTGTTTAACATATACACTCGCACCGAGCAACCTGACCTATCTCTCCATCTCCTCCAAGTAAAAAAAAAAGAAGAGAACACACACTCCCAGATGTACATGCAGATTTTAAGGTTGGTATTCCTTATTTACAAGCTCTTCAGCTCTCCCGCCTTTACATTTTGTTGCTGTAACTTGGGAGATATTCGAGGCAAAGTTGAATATCTCTGAACTTTGCTGACATATATATCGAGGCAAAGCTGACTATATATGTAAACAAAGTTGAGAGATATTCAGCCTTGCGTCCAAACTATCTCATCCTATCTTTGCATGAGACTGGAGTAGCATATGCTCTTTGTTATCAATATTAAAGTCTCCAAAACTCGACCATTTTAAGGTCTATTTATGTTTTATTGTCGGCGAGAATATCGCCAGAGGTGGTTAACAATTTCAGAGGAGTGAATTAGGAAATCTAAAATGTTTGGATGATATAATTATTAAGAAAAATCAAAATAAAATGAAGGATAGAATCGATAATTATTGTTAACTCCACAAATCGAATTCATTATTATTATGCGTAACCACTTGCCTTATAGACACAAGCAATGGATCAGAGAGGCCCACTTTGTCGGTCTTTATGCACAATGAGACAGATTTAAAAAAAAAACACCAAATAAATAAATGTAAATATTAAATACCATTCACATGTAAATCGAAAAGCTGGTGGCCTGGCCCCTAAATTCAGCCTGACAAGGTAAGGTAGGCACATCCGTATCCAATCGCAGTTTATACGAAAACAAAATTAATTTAGTTTTTACTCTTAAATTGAACATTGTACAAAAATTTGGAGCTTTTCCTGTAGTAGACTGTAGTTGTTCATCAACCACATCCTAGACTACCATTCATACTTCATAGTGTATGTGCTTTATGGTTGGTAGATAAGTAAAAAGATGGAGTAGCTAGTTGAAGAAACTGGTGGATTGTGGATGAAGCAGCAGCATATACAAACAAACTGAGTACTTCCGTCGGCGATACATAGGATAGGAGATGGCGGACCAAGCAGGTGGAGCAAGATACACAGTGGACCAAGCTCTTGTGGAGGTTGGTTTTGGGAAATACCAATGTCTATTGCTGTTATACGCAGGGATGGGTTGGATAGCAGAAGCTATGGAGATGATGCTCCTGTCGTTTGTTGGACCATCAGTTAAGTCAGTATGGCATCTCAATTCCCGGCAAGAGAGCCTTATTTCCAGCGTGGTTTTTGCTGGTATGCTCGTCGGTGCTTATTCCTGGGGTGTTGTTTCGGACAGATTTGGAAGAAGGTGTGTGTGTCTTAATAATCTTCTACTCCTTTTCTTTTCACTTTGTACTACAGCTGAAAATGGTGTTTGATATAATAGGAGAGGTTTTTTGGTGACGGCAATAGTAACTTCTGGAGCAGGAGTACTGAGCGCACTTGCACCAAACTACGTAGCGTTGCTGATATGTAGATGCCTGGTGGGTGTGGGTGTGGGAGGCGGTCCTGTGCTCTTCTCCTGGTTCTTAGAGTTTGTTCCTGCTCCTAAGAGAGGCATTTGGATGGTTATTTTCTCTGCCTTTTGGACTCTGGGAGCTATTGTTGAGGCTGGACTTGCCTGGATAATTATGCCAAGGTTGGTGTGGAGGTGGCTCCTTGGACTCTCCGCTGTTCCATCATTTTTCCTGCTAGCTTTCTATATTTTCACACCAGAGTCTCCAAGGTATCTTAGCTTGAAAGGTAGAAAAACTGAAGCCGTTCAAATCCTGGAAAAATTAGCCAAACTCAACGGGAAACAATTGCCTCCTGGTACTCTTGTTTCGGATTCTGAACTCATCAAGACTACCGTACCTCTAGTCTCAACGGCTAAAACGGAAACTAATAATATTCCTCCTCCTACTCCGCCAACTGCTCCGACCAAGCCCGAGGACGTTAATGCAGGGATATTCCGGTCAATGCTTGTGCTTGTTTCACCAAAGCTACGGAGGTCAACGCTACTCTTATGGGTCGTCTTCTTCGGTAACGCATATTCCTACTACGGTATCGTTTTGCTAACCACTCAGCTGAATAGCAAAGATAATAAGTGCTCTTCTTCTTCTTCGTCAACTAATCGTAAGGCATCCACCTCCAGTACTGACATCAACTACAAGGATGTTTTCATCACGACCTTTGCAGGTAAATACATACATACGATTGGACTGTGATTTATTAGACTAGTTTAAGTTAATTTGGATATTCTTTTTTGTTTCGTTTTGTGACAGAATTACCAGGTTATGTCCTGTCTGTGATCACAGTAGATAGATTTGGTCGGAAAATATCAATGAGCAGCATGTTGTTTGCATGCACCATCTTCTTATTGCCATTGGCAGTCCATCAAACTAGACGAGTGACAACAGTACTTCTGTTCGGAGCTCGAGCTTTTATCAGCTCATCCTTCACCACTGTCTATATCTACGCTCCCGAGGTAAACAACTTGGAAACTGAATTATCTACTACTGTACAGTACTGTATATACATAAACATATATAATTGAGCTGTACTGAACCTGAAGTTTGGTAATTTTGTTGTGGGTAGATATACCCCACGTCGCTGAGAACAACAGGAATGGGAGTGGCAAGCTCGGTGGCCAGAATTGGAGGGATGCTATGTCCCCTAGTGGCGGTGGGTTTGGTACAAGGGTGTGAACAAGCTGCAGCCATTGGTCTTTTCGCAGGCGTCGTGTTCTTAGCAGCAGTCGCAGTTTTGTTCTTCCCATTAGAAACGAAGGGCCGTCATTTGTCAGATACTGTGTCCAGTACAAAGATCCAAGGCCCAACCCCCTAGAAACTACAACCTTAGTTCATCCAATAAGCCACCCGATTGCGTAGAACAAATTAGGCTTTGAATCAAGTGTGTTTGCTATATAAAAGCTCTGTTCCCTCCCACCAAATAATTAATAAAGATTTTAATCAATTAAATATTCCTATATTCTCAAAAGTTTTAGACGGGTTTCATTCCATTAATTAATAAATTTAAAAAACTTATCATTCTCTCAATTTTTTCATAATAGCTAAATTTTAAAAATTAGTCTTAAAATATTCCAATATATAACGACCGCTAATGCTATTAATAGTTGACTACTATTTTGGAAGAAAATTACTAATGAACTCTTCCTTCATCTATTCTTCTGAGCCCAACTCCAATTTTTATATATGCTCTTTCATTATGATAAAGTAAAACCAACTCAAGCATGAAATTCATAGCCAGATTTCTTGCGGAGGTATGACATATTTCACACAAAACTACGTTGTGGTTTTATCGTCAGTAGTGAAGAACAACATAAACATAAATCAACATTTTGTGTAGTGAAGTTCAGATAATCCCAAACCAGATGAAGAAGACAATAAGAAAGGAGTAGAAATCAAAAACTAGCTAGGGGAACACATATGCTTGCAATGAGGTAAATCTAAGACATAGCAAGCGAGCCAGAGGAATGTCAAGAGCTAGCTAGAAAACTAGCAGGAAAAAGTAAAAACAAACACAAAACTAGCAAACGAGAGAAGGAGAATAGATGGATGAAGAATCATTAATAAGGGTTTTTCTTTTTCTAAATTTATTAATATAAAATAATTATTGAACACGTGTCAAAACTTAATTTTAATTTGGTGCGATGTCTCTCATGTTGAAAAAAAACTTAGATTGGAAGTCACCCTCTTCCATCACAGTTTGTTGAGTAAACCGCCATAAGTTGTCATGTTCGAGAGAAACACAAGTGAAGAAGATGACAAAATAAAAAATTATTAATTAGCCATGCCATTGTAATTAACTAATTAATTAATGAACCGATGTTGTTTCCATGTATGGGTTGATCTCGACAAGACGTCGTGGCTGGTTGGTCGAGGGTTAGCTATTAAGGATTATATGAGAGTAAATCTTTCTTAATTAACAAAAACAAACATGTAGTAATTAATAATAGGATTAGCAAAGAGCACAAGATACCATGCCCTTACGAACACAGTCGTCGTTTATGGAGTAACAATATGTCCGGCTCTCCAACAATAATTATTAAGTATATTCGTATAGTTCAGAAGTTGATAGGGCTTCTATCTCTATTTAATTTCTACTCTAATTGTACCTACATATTTGTTTCGTTACGTAATCTAATGATGGTATTGGTTTTGCTCCGACATTTGTGAAGGACTGACTAAGTAGTGCTAGACGGCTAGTGTTTGAACAGCCCCAAACAATAAGCAATAAGAGACAAGCATAATAAGCAATAAGCCAAGCAGCACAACAATGGCGGATCCTGTATCTCACTTTCACTAACATATTCTGCTTCCACTCACACACACGGCTACTAAGCATTTGCTCCATCCATCCACCTGCTATCTATGGCATTATCAAAATGAATGTTGAACTCATCCCTCTCTTTCACTTTTGCCTCGTATAGCTAGTCTGTCTGTCGTCTTTACATAGCACATACACGTATTATTAATTAATATGGTTTGGTGACGTTAAATTAATTTTTTTATTATTAATTATCAGGAGTATGCATAGAAAAGAATATAGTAAATTGACTCCATATCCTAGCTGCCTTTTTCAATTCAATCTTCGTAAAAGATGACATATATATATATATGTGGGGATTAATTACATTAGATCCCTATAATTTGGTCTTTTTTATTTGAATTCTTATAGTTTAAAAATTATTTATTCCTCTATAATATTATTTAGTCACTATACAATTATTTATATTTCTTTAACTTTCCGCCTATTTATAATTTTAAAATAAGATCGTATTAAAATTTAAAACTTATGCTGTTTTGAATAAAAATAGATAGAGAATGAACATTATATTAAAAAGGTGTTGTGTAATAAATAAATAACAACAGCAACAATAACCATCTAATAAAAGTCTTGCTGAATCGCAAGAGCTTGGAAGGTCTTGTAGTATGCAGCTTTACCTTTAATTGATAAGAATATTGTTTCCGATAGATTCTCATGACGAATAAATAAAAAAAATGCAAAATAATAATAATTAAAAAAATAAAAATAGACCTAACAAATAATAATAATAATAATAATAATAATAATAATAATAATAATAATGTGTATGATTTTACTCTCTCCAAAGATAGATGAGTTCCTTAAGAATTTCTAACTTCATATATTGTTTTACTGCAGTAGCTTTCAAACCACACTACTCTAGACGGAAACTTTGAATGATTTCTTTGACCTTTAAACGATGGGTAGAAAGATTAGTTCTTATACTTCCTGCCTGAAAGCAGTCACGGGATTATATACTGTAGGGACTGAGTAAAGGTAATGAAGTATTAGAAATACGACTCTCGACGGGGAGATGAGTAATTTTTACAAGGTGTTCAATTCGATTGGAAAGAGTACGTTTAACATTAGAAAGGAGGTTGGCTATAGAAAGAGTTGAAGAAAGATGAACATAGTTACCAGGTAACGAGTTACTCGTAGCTGAAGGAAACTCCTTACTTACTCTCATCTGGAATAATGTAATTACAGTCAATAACACTTATGACTCTGATACTACACGAACTACCCCTGGTTAGAGGGCATATGGGGATAACATTATCAAGGTACGTGGCGTTGTTACACCAATGAATTAAGAAAGACTCTTCTTGTTCTAATTCCTAGGCTCTTGGAATATTTCACCGATAAGCTACAATGGAGTTGCATCATAAGTTTCTAATCTATATACCATTCAAGTGGTTTATAGAATAGATCATTTATTAGAGATCAAAGATAAAAAAAGATTGACTATCGCTTAGAATTTAGGTATCTTGGCAAAGACATAAGCCTTTCCCTTTGTATGAGTATCAATTCTCAAGGCTTACGTTTTAGAAATCTAAATTGTCCAATCTTTTCCTATCTAATAAAGACCTCAAACAAGATTTATAGATTAAGACTTTTTAATACACAAGATCCTTATGAAGAGGCAAGTGTAGAGCATACTTGTCTTGTATGTACGTGGTTACATTATTCAAGAATCAAACTTTCAGGAGAGAGAATTTTAGAAAGAAGCCATAAGATGAAAACACATAATA
>JANZLD010000003.1:67014769-67035147 GCA_026413575.1 Erythroxylum carthagenense
TATATATTTTAAAATTAATTATATTTATTGGTTGATATTATACAGTACAGCTGTATAATATATATTAATATGGACTATTTTGCAAATTTTAAAAAATTTAGGGACTATTTTATAAATTTAAAAAATATCCCGAAACGGTACCCGGTACCGACCGATACCGGTACAATTCCGTTCCAGAGCCTAATCCGGTACCAAGCCCGGTACGATATTTATAACATTGCTTTCTACGGCGTGTTAGTTAAAAACAAATTGAATAATACGACGGATACGTATACTTTGCTTTTCTTCTAGAAATAAACGTAAAATTTGAATTAGCTCTATATACTCATAATTCGCTATTGGCTATTGATCAGGAAATACGTACGATTATAACTACTAAGAAAACCAAATTATTATGATGCAAGTGATTTTGGACAGTTATTTACAATGGCCATTAAATTACTAAGTACTAAGCTTTCTTTGGTATCAACCAAGTTAAATAAATACTTAGATTGATGCATCGACATGTCTTTTTTTTATTATTATTAAATAAACTGGCCTGCGAATTGAATGCGGCTAAATTAAGTACATGAGTGTGATAGTACATTAACATTGAAATTAATGTACTATATTATGATCCCTTTTTTTGGATGAAATTAAGCTTCTAAATCTTGTGTTTATTATCCTAAGCTTAATTTTACACCAGAAAATTAAAGATGCCTTGACTAACCATTTTTTTAAACTAAACTCTGACATTAGAGTAAATTTACATTTACGAGTTAATAATATTAAGTGCTACTTAAAAAAATAGTTCATACAACTTTTTCCTCATGCAATGCTCTTCTAGAATTGACGTCCCTCGTTTCACATACATGCCACTGTGAAATTGACCGAATCAAAAAATTAATAATTGTCTGAATAATATATATATAACAAAACCACTAATTAAGATTTGATATAGGACAACATTTACACGTAATATTCTTTAAGAATTTAAAGCATATACTTCAAAAAAATATTAAAAATGTTTTGTGACTCATAACTAATAGATTGATGGTCATCAGTAATATTATAAATAGTAACATATTATTTTTATAAAATAAAATTTTAATTTACATGCATTATAATATTGGGTTATTTAAGCTTAAGTAAATTTATGATGTAACAGATTGTTAATTATTTTTTAAAATCTTATTATCAACTAAATTTAATTATTTTTATCGGAAAATTTCTTTAACCAAAGCGGAAAAGAAAGGAAACTAGGAGTTAGAATTAAGGGAAGTGACGGCGGCGTTCACCACAACGGTAATTAACGGCACACGTTGCATGTACATATGTTAATTTAAATCAATGTGAACGTGAAATATATATATATATATATATATATATGCGCAATTAAGCACAGAAATTACAGTAATATATGATTCTACGTACAGGACACTTTAGATAGTCTTTGTTACCTAGCTAGATGAAGTTAACAAGAAATTGAAAGGCATAATGCTGGAATATGATTCCTCTAAAACTGTTTAAAAACAAAGATGATTATTATATTGTAGTTATGAGTAACAAAGAGGAAGAAGAAAAAGAATTGATGATGATGATGGGAGGAGTTGTCTTGTGCTAGTTTTGGCGTTTTCAGGAATCTCAGGTGTTTAAATTCTGAGGATTGAGATCTGACATTCTACCAGATGAGTACACTCTCAAGCACTTCTCTTCCTTCTGACTCTTCCTCTCCTCTCTTCTGCTGCTGCCACTCGGCATTAACCCTTTTAACTTCAAGGTTTGTTTAACTCCTTTTTTTTTTAAATTATAAACTAAGGAATTTCATTTTAAAATAAACCGAAGTTGGTCTCCATCCTTCATTATTGCCAAGTTCATGTCTTCTTGGGATTTCCTACAGTGTAGGGGAAAAGAGCAAATGTTTTGTTCCTTTGGTGCCTTCTGGGCAGAAAGCTCACATAATATGTAGCTATGGCACAGGCATTGACGATGGATTTATTAACCTGTATGAGCAACTGTGTTGCAGAGAATTATCACCACCAGGCACAGGCAGTTTTTAGAGCAAGCTTCCACATTCACCATTACTTTTTACTTTCAAGGTTTCCTTCTCTTATGCACTTACTGAGTTTTTCTTTTAGTGTCCGAAAGATTCAAGCATGTCACTTGTTTCATCATATGCCATTCTGGGTTCATGCCAAATGTAGTATTCTTCAGGTCTCTTCATGTAGGACTCATTGTGTCACCTGTTTTTTATCAGGTACTGCCAGGAAGAGGTGTGAAAACTGAAGAAAGTATGGATCCGAAAATTTCAATAGAAGATCAATTTGGCAAGCTGCATCCATGCCTGCCTGTGAGCACAAAAATTGGGATAGTAGGAGCTGGTCCAAGTGGCTTATCGGCTGCTTACGCACTAGCTAAGCTTGGTTACTTTAATGTGACGGTGCTAGAGAAATATCATACAGTAGGAGGCATGTGCGAGTCGGTCGAAATTGAAGGTACAGGATATTTCATCCCTGTAAAAAGTTTCAGATGAAAAAGTTGATAAATTTACAAGTATACTGATCTTTTCAGGCAGAATTTATGATCTTGGTGGCCAAGTTCTTGCTAAGAACAGTGCACCTGTCATTTTTCACCTGGCGAAAGAAGCTGGTTCAGAATTAGAAGAGATGGACACTCACAAGCTTGCCTTGATTGACAGTTCTACAGGAAAATACGAGGACATCAAAGTTGCAGATGATTATGTATCTGTCATTTCAATGACCTTAGAAATTCAGGTTGCTTTTCCTTATCCTTTGTACCATGGGATTTTTAACATTTCAGGCCGTGGTTATTGATATGAAAATTTCCCTCTGAGGTTTGCAGGACAAAGCAAAAGATACTGGTCGAATTGGAGTCCATGCTGTGAGTGAATTTGCATCAGATTTGGCTCCTGTTTACCTTGAATCTCATGGAATTAAGTCTGTTCCCAAGTCTGTGGCTTATGGATATACTGCTTCTGGTTATGGATTCGTTCAAGACATGCCTTATGCCTATATCCACGAATTCACTAGGACTTCAATGGCAGGAAAGATAAGACGTTTCAAGGGTGGATACACAAGTCTTTGGAAGAAGATCAGTGAATTACTTCCATTTGAAGTTCGTTG
Source organism: Erythroxylum carthagenense (assembly GCA_026413575.1). Lineage (NCBI taxonomy): Eukaryota > Viridiplantae > Streptophyta > Magnoliopsida > Malpighiales > Erythroxylaceae > Erythroxylum > Erythroxylum carthagenense. The sequence goes on from JANZLD010000003.1 coordinate 67,017,892, forward strand.
TGAAACTGAAGTTTTGGCTGTCAGACGCAATTCTCATGCTGTTACTGTTGATTTTAAAACTAGTTCAGGAGAAGTAGAATCCATGGAGTTTGATAAGATAATAATATCTGGCGCTTTACCTTTCAAAAATGGAGGAACTTACAGATCACAAGCTGCCAACGTCACAGGTATTTCTAGTTTCCAATTTTCTTCATTTTTCATTTTTCTTCCTCCTATCTAACTAAATATCCTTGATGCAGAACCTGACACTGCTCTGATGGATCTGGGGGAGATTGAAAGAGAATTGTTCAGTAAAGTTAACACTATTGATTACTACACCACAGTTTTGAAGATCAAAGGGCTAGAACATTTGCCAATTGGCTTCTATTATTTTGGTGAATATATGGATGATCCTGAAACAATTGGGCATCCAGTTGCAATGCAGAAATTTTATGCTGACACCGACATTTTCTTGTTCTGGTCTTATGGAAACTCTGGCAGCATTAAAGGATCAGCAGTCACACAGCTCGCCATCAAAGTAGTCAATTCTATTGGGGCACAAGTTGAGAAGGTGATTCTTCAAAGAAGATTTAAGTACTTTCCTCATGTTGGTAGTCAAGGTATGATGGCTGTTTAGACACCACTAAATGTAATTTTGGGTGGGAAGAGACTGCTGATAAAACTCTTTCTTTGTTCTTGTTCTTGTTTTTTTTTTTCTTGCAATGATATTAAATAGATATGAAGGATGGATTCTATGAGCGATTTGAGTCTGAACTTCAAGGTCTGAATAACACTTACTACGTCGGTGGTCTTACGGCTTTTGAGCTTACTGAGAGAAACTCGTCATATGCCATGGCTCTAATCTGCAAGCACTTTGCAAATAATAATTCATTGCCCAGGTTTCCATATGTTAAGGTAATAATACTAATAATCAGGATGAGTTCAAGGTTATAACATGTTGATGGTTGAGAACTATCCAATTCTGACATAAGATATTGCAGAATTTGTTTTCCTTGCGATCAAAATGCTGGGACAGAAGTCCAAAAGACTTGGGAGAAATGCCAGGAGTGGAGTTCCCTGACTTGCCTACCCTTGATGGTTACCTGAAACATTGGGGAACTAATAGAGTCACACAGAACAAGACACTCTACACATGGATTAATGAAGATGGGGTGGCAGTATGCAAGAGGACCTATGCAGAACTTAATGCCAATGCTTGTTGCATTGCTCACAAGCTTCTGACTAGTCGAAAACCGGTAATCAGGCCTGGTGACAGGGTCCTCCTAGTCCACGTTCCTGGTCTGGATTTTGTTGATGCATTCTTTGGGTGCTTAAGAGCAGGAGTCCTACCAGTTCCTGTTCTTCCACCAGATCCTCTACAAAGAGGTGGCCAAGCACTTTTGAAGATTGAGAACATTGCTAAATCCTGTAATGCAGTAGCCATCCTCTCCACCACCATTTACCACTCTGCAGTTCGAGCAGGTTCGGTTAAGAATCTGCTATCTTTAAGAGTAAAGAACGGTAAGCCTTCAGGTAGCTGGCCGAATCTTCCTTGGCTACATACTGATTCTTGGGTCAAGAATTCTGATGACCTGCATCCGGAAAATTTGGACACTCTGTCAGAAACCCAGCCTGAAGATTTGTGCTTTCTGCAATTCACATCAGGTTCCACTGGTGATGCTAAAGGTGTCATGATAACTCATGGTGGACTCATTCACAACGTGAAGTTGATGCGAAGTAGGTATAGGAGCACCTCAAACACAGTGCTAGTAAGTTGGCTTCCTCAATACCATGATATGGGACTGATTGGAGGACTCTTTACAGCTCTTGTTAGTGGTGGAACTGCAGTCCTGTTTTCCCCAATGACTTTCATTAAGAAGCCACTGTTATGGCTTCAGACAATGAGCAAATATCGAGGGACTCATAGCGCCGGCCCTAACTTCTCATATGAGCTCGTGGTACGGAGATTGGAATCTGACAAGGATAAGGACAAGAAATATGACCTTTCATCCATGATTTTCCTCATGGTTGCTGCTGAACCGGTGAGGCAGAAAACTTTAAGAAGATTTGTGGAGCTCACTCGCCCTTTTGGCCTTTCTCAGGAGGTGATGGCTCCTGGTTATGGTTTGGCTGAAAATTGTGTATTTGTCAGCTGTGCATATGGTGAAGGTAAACCCATCTTGATTGATTGGCAAGAAAGAGTCTGTTGCGGGTACGTGAACTCAGATGATGCAGATGTTGACATCAAAATTGTTGATCAGGAGACTGGCGAGGAACTTAAAGAAGATGGAAGGGAAGGAGAAATATGGATCAGCAGTCCTAGTGCTGGAATAGGCTACTGGGGTAGAGAAGAACTTAGCCAAAAAACTTTTCGAAATGATCTTCCTGGTCAGCCTGGAAGAAAATACACTAGAACTGGGGATTTGGGACGAATTATCTGTAGAAATTTATTCATCACTGGAAGAATTAAGGATTTGATAATTGTTGCAGGAAGGAACATTTACTCAGCAGACGTAGAGAAGACTGTTGAGGCTTCCTCAGAGCTTCTAAGGCCAGGTTGTTGTGCAGTCATTGGTGTCCCAGAAGAAGTTCTGTCAACAAAAGGGATGTCGATCCCAGATGGTTCAGACCAGGTTGGATTAGTTGTTGTTGCAGAAGTTAAAGATGGTAAGCCTGTTCAGAAGGATGTGATTGAACAAATTAAAAATCGTGTTGCAGAAGAACATGGTGTTACGATAGCATGCGTCAAACTGATCAAGCCGAGGACCATCAGTAAAACAACTTCTGGTAAAATCAAGAGATTCGAATGTCTCAAACATTTTACTGACGAAACTCTGAATGTGGTGCCAGACCCCATTATAACTAAGAAAGTGTTGAGACGATCATTCACCAATGGAACGTGCAGGGAGGGAAACGCACCTCGACCTCAACTTCTGAATTCTCCTTCCTCAAGTCCCAGGTTGAGTTACCAAGACATTGTGGAGTTCCTGAAGGGAATTGTCTCTGAGCAGACAGGAATTGCCATCAAAAACATATCTGCCACAGAGAATCTTGTGTCTTACGGAATCGACTCTATTGGGGTAGTCCGAGCTGCGCAAAAGCTTTCAGACTTTCTTGGAGTGCCAGTTGGAGCAGTAGATATCTTCACTGCAACCTGCATTGCAGATGTGGCAAGCTTTTCAGAGAACCTTGTAATGAAATCTCAGCCTCAACTCATTAATAGTCCATCATATCTTTCAGAACCTGATGTTGATTCATATGAGTTGGAGTCAGAAGTTTCCTTGAGCCAGCAAATTCTCCTTCTCTGTTTTCAACTTCTTGCCCTCTCTTTTGTCTGCTTCATGCTGATATTTCCTGCATACTTGTCACTCTCTGCATTTCCTGTCCTGATCTCAGCAAGCCATGACTTTGCAGAACGTATTCTATGGTCTGATTATTTGATTCCTTTGGCATTGGCTCCTCTTGCTTGGATTCTTTGCATTGCTTCCACTTGTATTTGTACTTCTTTCTTTGGGAACTCTTTCTTGAGGCCAAATTATGCTCTGACACCTGAGATTTCCATTTGGTCAATTGAGTTTGTGAGATGGTGGGCACTCTACAAGTCACAGGAAATTTCCTCTAAAGTTCTTGCAGTGCATTTGAGAGGAACCGTGTTCCTCAACTATTGGTTCGAGATGTTTGGAGCTAGGATTGGTTCCTCAGTTTTGCTCGACACCGTTGACATTACCGATCCATCTCTGGTTTCAGTTGGAGATGGAGCTGTAATTGCAGAAGGGGCATTGATTCAAGGTCATGAAATTAATAATGGAACTTTGAGTTTCCGCCCTATTCGAATCAGCCGCAATTCTTCAGTTGGTCCATATGCTGTAGTCCAGAAGGGAAGCACGGTTGGAGAAAAAGCTGATCTACCTCCCCTGCAAAAGAGTGAAGGAGGAAAAGCTGTATTCAGATATAGTAAGTTGTACAATGGTCAAAAGGTGAGTTCTTCCTATATTTTTTGGACAAAGAACACATTTCCTCGTCATCATAATATCTAACTACTCAAACATCTGCAGGGTGAAGAGTTCCCACATCCTGGGATATCTCTTTCTAATGCTATATTCCACTTCATGGGCATCTACCTGGTTGGCTTCCTCAGCACTATTTCGGCAGCTACTCTCTATTTACTTTACGTATGCCTAACTCAAGAGCCTGCTTCCTTAAAAGTCTTTACATTTATTTGCGTCTCTGGAGCTTTTCACTGGATCCCTTTCAACATCACAGCATATGCTATAATGTTTGCTACCGTTCCATCAAATCCTGCTGGGTCTGCAATTTTGGTTGCCATTTCCTATTTGGCTCATGGGCTCATACTAAGCTTCTTTACATGCACTTTTACACACTTTCTTTCTGGTGAAAATCAATCTCACCTGAAAACATGGCTTCGCCATCGAATTACTATTGCTTGCCACCTTAGATTTGCCAAGCTCTTGTCTGGAACAGAAGCGTTCTGTGTGTACTTGCGCCTTCTGGGTGCAAAGATTGGGAAGCATTGTTCCATCAGGGCCATCAACCCTGTTTCAGACCCAGATTTGATTACAATTGGTGATGGAGTTCATCTGGGTGACTTCAGCAGGATGATTGCAAGGTTCTATTCAACCGGTGGGTTCATCCATGGAAAAGTTGAGGTGCAGGATAATTGTGTGATTGGGAGTCAAAGTCTTGTCCTTTCTGGTTCCATTCTTGAAAAGAACGTAATTCTTGGCGCTCTTTCAGTAGCACCAGTGAACTCGATTCTTAAAAAGGGTGGCATTTACATTGGATCAGAAACAGCATTCATGATCAAGAACACCATGCACGCTTTGGATGACAGAATAGAAGAGATGGACGTGAAATATAAGAGGATAGTCGGTAATCTGGCAGCGAATTTAGCTGCCACCACTTTGAAGGTCAAGACAAGGTACTTCCACCGAATCGGTGTTGGTGGGAAAGGACAGTTGAAGATTTATGATACCATTAAAGGGTTACCAGATCATAAGATCTTCAGCCCAGGAAAGAGCTATCCTGTTGTGATTCGTCACAGCAACAGCTTGAGTTCAGACGACGATGCAAGGATAGATGCACGCGGTGCAGCTATCAGAATACTTTCAGATGAAAATGGAAGCAACTCTCCAGTTCTTGACCTGACACTCAAAACAGGAGAGGCGTTCTATGCCCGTACTATTGCAGATTTCGCTACATGGTTAGTGTGTGGCCTTCCAGCGAGAGAAGAGCATGTGAAACGCGTACCACATATAGCAGATGCAGTGTGGACGTCTCTTCGAAATGCTGATTCTTTCACGGAGCTACATTACTATTCCAATATCTGTAGGCTCTTTCGGTTCACTGATGGACAAGAAATGTATGTCAAATTCAAGTTGCGACCTTTTGATGAGAACATAAGCGAGAACTCTGGTAAGGTGGAGCCCATTGGAATTCTTCCACCAGAAACAGGTGCTATTCCCAGGGATGAAAAGGACACACGCCCTTTGCTCTTCCTTGCTCAAGACTTCCAACGTCGTGTAAACTCTCCTGGTGGGGTTCGCTACATTTTTCAACTGCAAATACGTTTTGTTCCGAATGATGAAACTGCTCGTGAAGTTGCTCTTGACTGCACTAAGCCCTGGGATGAAACTCAATTCCCTTACATTGATGCCGGTGAGATTGCTCTTCATCAGAACCTCACCGCCGAAGAATCAGAATCACTGGAGTTCAATCCTTATCTGAGATGCCACGAGATTGACGTTATTCGTGCTACGTCTTGCTCGGAGAGTGCATCCATTGATCATGGTCGTTCCTTGATATATGAGATATGTCAGCACTTGAGGAATGCAGAGCCACTCCCTGAGGCATGGAGAATGTTCATAGAGCAGTCAGATGTTAAAGTAGACCTTTCCGGGTGCCCAATGGCAGCGGCAGCAGACATGCAGAAGAAGGGCTTGGCTTCTTCCGGAGAAAATTTGACCTTACAGAGGGCTAGGGTTCACACCTTATGGGCCATTTTTGCCCAACCTCTGCTACAAACTTTCCTTCCCTATTTCCTCATGGGATTGATCATCTTTGCACCAATCAAATGGGCTCTATCTTTGAAGCAAAATCATAAACTACTAGTACAACCCATGCATTATTATTGGTTGCTTCCTCTGCTTTGGATTTGTTCAGGTATTCTGGCAGCATTAGCTTGTGTTATTGCCAAATGGGTTCTCGTGGGAAAGAAGAAAGAAGGTCAAACAGTGTACATTTGGAGCATACAAGTCTACATGGACACTGTGTGGCAAGCTTTTAGAACCTTAGTTGGAGAATACTTCATGGAAATGGCTGGTGGGTCAATTCTATTTGTGTTATGGATGAAGTTGATGGGAGCAAATGTAGAGCTCTGCCATGGGACCTTTGTAGATAGCATGGGAGCTCTGTTGAATCCAGAAATGGTGGAGATTGAAAAAGGAGTGTGTGTAGGAAAAGAGGCTCTACTCTTTGGGCACATATACGAAGGAGAGGGCGGGAAGGTTAAGTTTGGGAAGATAAGAGTTGGAGAAGGCGGGAATGTGGGAAGCAGAGCAATTGCAATGCCAGGAGTGAGAATAGAGAGTGGAGGCAACCTTGGTGCTCTGTCACTAGCCATGAAAGAAGAAATTATTAGGTGAAGATCTTATAAAACAGAGGAAAAGAATGAGGAGGAGGAGGAACCTTGCCACTTTTTTATGTAACCATATCTGTCTTTTGAAATAAAACTTCATTTCTGGCTTCTTAGAAATGAATATCATAAAGGAAAAATAAATATCAGGGAAAAATATCTCAAATTAGACAGACACAGTCCTAGAATAAATAAAAATATCTTCAAAAAGGGAAAACCAATCTTGTGTACGTATATTATACTATAAAACAAAAGAAAATATCCCAAAAAGCCTAAAAGAACTCCGTTGCTCTACCTTCCTGCCTCTCTTCTGTGTTGTTGTTGGTAATAAAAAAGTCAGCTCTTCTCAGAGTTCCCAACTTCAAAGATCCAATCTTTTTTCATCCGATTGATTCTTTTACATCAACATAACACTGTAAAACCCACCATCTGATCGCTAGCATGTCCACTGAGCGTCGCTTCCCTACCCCAACGCTGGACCGTGAGTCTGCAAACCTGCTTCAGTCAATTACTTCCCATGGTGGGTACGCCTTCGTGAGCATGGCAACTCTAGCGACCTCCGGAGACTTCCGAGCGGCGGAGGCGGCTCGCGAGATGGCGTGGGAGCAGCTTCATTCAGGTCCCTGGCATTCCGTACTTCCCGTGTGGCGAGATGCCTACTCAATGGCATGTTTGCAGGTTGCGAACCTTCATTATGCTAATGAAGACTACACGGAAGCTCTCAAGGCTTTGGACATGGGTTTGATAATGGGAGGTCTGTTGCTCAGGAAGGATTTGGACTTCGCTGTCTCAATTCTCACCGCTTCTAGTAATACCCATCATAATTCTCAATCCTCGACTTCCAACAAGACCGTCGATTTTTGTAGGACTGAGGTGGGATTTGTAGATTTGATGTTTCTGCAGAAATTTATGTTTCTTTTGTAGCTCACAGTCTTACTTTTGTTGATAATTATAATCCCATTTCATAATGCAACTGTTGTATGATTAAAGGCACAGCTTTCCCTTATTTTGGTGTCATCAATTCAACAACTTTGCTTCTATAATGCAGTTCATGTGTGCCATCTTAACTTATAGTGACATATTTCTCGCCAACTTGTTGCTTCCTGTTGTTTACTGATTTGGACTATTTTTACTTGCTTGTAATGAGTTCTCATTATTGGATATCTAACTTCAATCTCATCTTTAATTAAGGTGGCGTTGTTGCTGTAAAATGTTACAGGTGCTTCGTGTTTTACCGTTCAAGTCCTTGTCTTGTAAGGTTGTGGTGAAAAGATCTGCACTATCCTTGGAGGCTTTTTTACGTGAATATTTCCTTTCTGGTTCCCCAGTTATAATTAGTGATAGTATGGCACATTGGCCTGCCAGGGAAAAGTGGCAAGATCTAAACTACTTTAAAAAGGTTGCTGGTGATCGTACAGTCCCAGTTGAGGTGATTTCTTGTTTTATTTATTATTTTTGAACTGTTTTGTTTAACAACCCTATTGGCAAAACTTGATCCATCTATCTAGTATGTCAAGGTAAAGTTGGGATTAGTACAAAAGAAGTGTTTTTATTCTTGATTCAGTTGAGGTGATTATTCTTCCTGCATATATGATGTTTTAATAGGACTTCATAATTCAGTTTGCTCCTATGTGTCAATAAAAGCTGAAACAAATTTCTTCAGGTTGGGAAAAACTATTTATGCCAAGAGTGGAAGCAAGAACTCATAACATTTTCCCAGTTTCTCGAGAGAATCCAGTCCAATGAGTTTTCTTGTGGGATTCCAACGTATCTTGCTCAACATCCATTGTTTGATCAGGCATGTCACATCATTCTCATTGTATCTGTTGATTATGTTACGGAATGTCAAATACTGTGGGTAAACATGTCACCGTCTGCCAGAAGTTCACATATTCTATTTCATAGTAAACACAGATAAATGAGCTCCGGAAGGACATTTGTGTTCCTGATTACTGTTTTGTGGGCGGTGGGGAGCTTAGGTCTCTAAATGCTTGGTTTGGTCCTGCTGGAACAGTAACACCTTTGCATCATGATCCACACCACAATTTACTTGCTCAGGTAAGCTCGGCATGGAATATGATAATAATGATGTGGCACCACCTTCTGGAGTTCTTAAACACTAAGCGTAATATTCTTTTGTGTATTCTTTTATGCTCTCTACTTCTCAATCAAACTTCTTGTCGTCAAACTCCAATTTAATGCTTCTTCTGCTTCTCTTGTTTATGGCGGTATGTGGGTCATCTGCACATGATGTAACTTATTTCAGTGATTTAAGGTCATTGCACATGTATCTAATGAATTTCTTAGATTAGATGGTTGGAGAACAGCAAAATACATGACATATGTAGGCTTCGCCAACAAGAAAGTGAGCAGCCAACTGCAGATGCAATCAGAGTGCATCCGTGGCCAGTGTAAAAGTTATTGTTTAGTTTGTGATGAAAGAGTAATTTTGTAAACTTTTTTTTTTTTTGAAGTCAAGTCTGGAAGAAAGACATTGAATCTATTAGTTTGAGTTTGCATTATTTGCATAAAACTTAGCTGCTCGGTGAGGCACATACGTGCCTGCTTAGTTTTCACGGGCGTGCTTCTTTTGGTTTGACTACATGTGCAAGTTTATGTATCGCTGTGTCTGCGTTTACAATTCTATAACTCTTGAGATAAACGTAGAAGTATGTTTTTCAGGTTGTTGGCAGAAAGTATGTCAGGCTTTACCCTTCTTCGTTGACAGAGGAACTACATCCATACAGCGAGACCATGCTTTGCAATTCCAGCCAGGTAGTAGCTTGAATGTTTCGAAATCTGCATATGACCTCTGTTATCATATTCACGTTAAGTTAGCCTCTAGATCTATATCCATAATCGTTAAATTTTGTACCCTTGTATCTTGCAGCATTGTCTCTTACTACTCTAAATTGATGTATGATTTGTCAAGGTTGATCTGGACAACATAGACGAAAGACAATTTCCTAAGGTGAATGAACTGGAGTTCCTGGACTGCATTTTGGAGGAAGGTGAAATGCTTTACATCCCACCAAAATGGTGGCACTATGTCCGATCTTTGACAACAAGTTTCTCAGTTAGCTTTTGGTGGAGTGCATCTGCGAGTTCAGCTGCGTCCTGAGGCTTCATCAGTCTCACTCATAATATTCATGCTCATAGAACCAGCTTCTGAACTTGGTATAGAGCTAAAATCTTAACTGAGACACCCTTCCCTTATACAGCCTAAAAGTTTTGATCAGTACAAAGATGAGATAAGTGTAGTAATTCGTCATGATGCACTCACAAGTAGTTATTTTATAAGTTTGAGGACATCTCTTGATAAATTAATAATTGGGGGTTGTCTTTTAACGCACTGCATGTGTTTGTTGCTTTCTTTCTTCGGAGATGTACAATTCTTGTCATTGCCATTTGCCAAACTCACGTGATATTTTCTATGTATTTAAGTCTTTGTATGACCATAACACTGTGCTTCGATCATTCCCGATGTTGTGTCAAACTATTAAGATTTTATCACCAGAGCAAGTGCAACAAATTATCTTCTTTTCAACTAATTTCATCGACTCTAAATATATAGAGAGGGGGAAGAACTTCAATGATTGGAATTGGATAATCCCCAGCAGCAAGTACAATACAGTACAGAGTTGGATAAGAAGTTAATGGCTGATTCTGATGAAATGGAATTCATGACCTAAAGTTCCACACACTAAAAATGAGCTAGTACTGAACCAAATACCAATGGAGAATCGTTGGTTTTATAGCTCAGTAAAAGCTGGCCAACTTTTACTGAAGGCAACTCTTTAAATCATCTAAGCTGCGGATTTGTACCTACACAGAACCTTACACCTTAAGATCCTGCCCTGAATATAAAACCCTGGCATTACCATGATCTTAACCCTGCTTGGACCGCGTGACATTTGCCTGTCCATAAACATATCTTCCATGTAATGCGGATCAAACGTTCTGTTTTCTTCAACTCTTAAAATTCCCAATGCTGGATTGAATGAAAAAGCTAGCAAGTGAAGCAACCATATGCATTTGGCAGCAACAAAGAAGGCTTGGAGAAGCAGTTCAGGCCATGGTCTGGTCCAATTCATGTTTGTAATAATGCAACTCATCTTCTGATCACAAAACTTACTAAACTCCTCGCTGTAATATTTTGTTCCTTTCCTTAAAACTTCATTCCAGCTCAGATTCCTCAGTGCCACAAATGAAGAAAACTGAGCCTGACGATCTTGATCAGGATCTAGGTGCTTTGGTGATCCATTCTTTTGGAAAACACAGTTCTCAAAATCTTGGTAAAGGGATTGGTTAATTATGGCTTCCAAATGGTACAAGACTGCTTTTGAGTGCTTTGAATTCAGAGAAAGTTTATGTGGTTGAAGAAGCAAGTTCAAGTTGTCGACAAGGGTCTTATCTGTTTCTTCAATCTGGCTCACCAGTGTCTTGCAGAATTGTTTCACAGATAATCTTGCTTCTGACACAATCTGCAAAAAACCTTCTACCATTACCTCTTCACTTACAGGCATCAGGTTTTCTCCATTTCCACCAATGGATTTCCCTTTTTTGGGAAAGTTTCCGTTCACATTTTCAGATGCATTTAAATCCTTTCCTTGTGTTGCTTGCCTTAACGCCTTCTTCAACTCAGTACAGTAATTCTCTAAGTACTCGAGCTTCTGTCTTAGTTCTCCCAATGAAGATTTCATCTCAGCAACTTCCATTAAAGCTTCATCTCTATTTCGATTGGCTTCTATCAATTCTCTCTTCAATGTTTCAGTGGACAATACTCCCAAGTCCTTGAGAATCTGTGAGACTTCCTCGGATTCTGTTCTATTTGGTGATATCTCATGCTTCTGTTTCTTCTTCAGCTTCGGGAACAACCATGAAATCATTCCCCGTGTTCTTGGCTGTGACTGGAGAGATGAGTGGTGGAAATCTGTCATCGGAACCACAGTATTGGAACTCCTGATACTTCGAGTGGTTAGATTTTCAGACTCCGTAATTATACTGACTGGCTTGCATTTATTGCAAGAAGCTACAGACCTGAAGTCTGTCAAACTATTTCTCCTACTAGACCTATAGAATTCTGTTCCAGGTGAAGAGTGAAGCACGGTAATATTGTTTGCACAAGAACCAGTGGCAGATTTTTGATCTTCAGTTGCATAATTATGGTGTTCCAAATTGACCAAACCAGAAGGCATCCCTTTCCTTGATGAGGAATTCTCCTTCTTAAAATCAGAATAAACAGTTCCATAGCTAATTCCTTCTTCTAGCCCATACTCTTCCCCCACTTCCGATAGTGTTCTTGATTTTGTTAGAATCTGATTGTGCACGGTTAACGGCTCGTCTTCATAACTCTGTCAAATCACACATTCTAGGTTAGTAATTCAACAAGAAACGAATTCGGGTTCTGGGAAATTTTTCATCGTGAAGCTAAGAAAAAACCAAAATTCTCCATCTGAAAATCAGTCACAAACGCTAAGGAAGTGAGGAACCAATAATACAGTAGTGTAAAGATCCAGTTTTTGGAACTTGGCAACCTCAGTAGGAAAGTTGTTAATTCTAAGACTTGTTAATATGCGCAAGAACTTGAAAAGCAAGCAAATACAGATACATTATATGATAGTTTTATTGATCCAGTTATGAACCTTGAAACTTGTTTTGGAAGCAAAATATAGACAATGGAGTAACAACAAAGATACCCCTTTTACTTCGAGAGACAAAAATAATAAATGCACATGTCCAAATTCAAAATGGTGAAACAAGAACAGGAAATCCAAATGTTGAAACGAAGAAATGGAAAAGAAACTGGACTCACAGGAGTGAAAACAGGGTAATCCTGAGAAGAGAATTGAGAAACAGGGCGTGAACCAGGTGAAGAAGATGGGAATCTCATATTTGCAGGACTGTTTCCTTGCGTGAGAGCAGCGTGGAGAGCTCTTAGCTCCACTGCTTTGGCAATGGCAGCTTGTATCTCTTGTCTGTTAAGGTCCTGGTGGGTGTTGGTTTTATTGTTATCATTGCTTTGAAAGATTTGAGTAGCAGTAGCTGCCATGGAAAAAAAGAAAAGAAAACAGAGTAGAAGCAGAGCATATACACCTAAAGATTAGAACAAGGAAAGGAGGAAAAAATACAAGTACATAGTGGAGTAGATGAAGAATTAAAAAACAAAAAAATGGATTTTCAAAAGGGTATCTAATGGTTTGGAATTGATTTATAGATATGAGGATGATATTGAACGTCCTGACAACCAAAGAAGTTAGGTAGATAGAGAAAGGGTATGTTAAATTCCGAGCAGCTTCTGTCTTTGTTCGGTAATAGAGTGTGAGCATGTGAAGCAGAGAGAGAGAGCACAGGGATGAGTAATGGTTTTCTTTTGCAGTAGTAGTTTTTAAGTACTTGCAATGCATTATAGAGTAGCATAAGAGTTGAAACCAAAAAATGAGAAGAAAAGGGTTATCCTAAAAATGTCTGGAGGTCATAAAACTCGCCAGACTTCCACAAAATAATGCCAAAACGTGAAATGGAGGCATTTGGGTAGTGGTGGTACCACTGTGGACATGATTGCTTCAAGTACTACTACTTCTACGACTATCAGAAGAAGATGATGACATTGCATACCCACTACCCCTAACCCTACCGAAATTCCTAATTTTGTTAACTACTGCTCTAATCATACCAAACTAATCATGCAACTCAGTTGTCTGATTAAGGGTATTATTTAGACCCACTTCTCAATTAGTACAAAAGGGTTTTCCAATTTGTTGTGATAAAGATGTTAATTGAAGTTCACAAATTGTTTGTTGATCTACTTTATTTGCTTTCTATTACTATTATACAATACAATACAACGAAGCAGTGGTCCTAAAGAAAGGATTATAAGATTCTTTGCTCTGTTTCTTGAACAATAAATACAAAATAACTAAACCAGAGTGAATGATTAAGAGATGCGTAAAAACAGAACAGAGTGATGGTAGTTTGGTCCATGTACTAAACAGTTCTTTTTTCCTTTTTTTTTTAATTTTTGGTTGTCGAAAGAAAAGGTTCGACGTGGGGGACAGAATGATCCATTACCCTCCAAACATCTGTTGTCTCCATCCCATTTTTTTTTTCCCCCTTTTAACAGTGAATCTTGTGAAGCATAGATAGTGCCATCCTTGTGACCAAACAGAGGCCTTTAACTCCATTATTAAAGCTGTAAACTTTCTCCAGAATGGTGTGCATGTGTACAAATATATACTTGGAAGAGAAGATACATAATCAAGCTATGGGCAACGTGCTTAGTATTTGAGAATGGAATTCCAGGTAGGATTAGAAAATGAAGGTTGATGGATTTGATTAATTTATTGAAATTTAGCTTAGTGAGCCAACCACTCTCTTCACTTCCTTCAAAGTTCCCACATGCAAAAAGGTGGTTTTGATTATTTTGTTTAAAAACCTACTCAGGATATATAATCCTTGACTTAGAGAAAGCTTCAGACCTAATACTACTACTTGGTAGTTTGGCTTTTCATTTTGTTTTGACCTTTAACTAGGTTCGGTTAACCAACGTCCGCTACTGTTTGCTTTGAGATGTTGAAAAGTTGAAACTTTTGGGGATTATTGTAACTAATCTCCAAAAGTCGAGCATTTTATCATTAAATTATCATGGAATGAAGAAAAAAATTGAGATCTGGGTCAATTCAGTGAGATTTTTTAGGTGTTACTACTTTTGCAAGATGATGAATTTAAGTTACCAATCAAGTAAATCCAATCGTGATCATTTTAAATCATAACAAGTTGTTAACACAGAGTGAAAAACTCACGGACTTGTTAATATCATTGATCCTAGTACTTAATTATAAAGTTTTATGATATAGCATCATATGAAATGGTATCTGATTTTAATTTATAACCAAAATGGATAGCAGGTAAAGCTGAAGAAGCTATGATCACACGTATACTTGAAGACATTTAAGAACACATGACCCATGTACCCCACTTCACTCCTACTCTTAAAACCACCTAATACTCACCTAATCTTTGAATATGTCATGTGGCTATGTATCCAATAATCTCCCACATAATTTGTAATTATTTTTTTTAATAAAAGCAACTTATCCAATTAACTTGTTGAGAATAATCAATTATATATTTGATCATATGGTTTAAATAGTATTTGTTTACATATCTATGCAATGTGTAGATTTACGTGAATATAGCGAATGCCATTAATTTGGAATTGCAGCCTTTGGATGAAAAAAAAAAAAGTGAAGGACTTGGATGTCTCATTCTCTGAAGGACTTCAAAACGGAACAAACATTAAAGCAAGTCCAAAGCAGAGCAGAGCAGGTAAAGATTGCAGGAAGGAATGGAGCACGCATAGGCATGTGGACTTTCTCTGCCAACTTCAGTAGATTTTGGAAGTGGAAGGTCGAAAGGCAAAGACAGAAAGACCAATATTTGCTTGCTTTTCCTCGTAAAATGCTTAGTTTTTGTCCCGTTTCACTTGGTTCCCTCTCGGCTAAAGTGGATTCCAATACTCACGCTCTAACGTATAAAACTCTCAGAAAGGTTACAATGGCCATGACGCATGGGCTAGCTAGCTAATTAGTAGACATAGATTGGTGCTCTCGATGATTCTTGCTAAGGACAGAGAGTCAGAGACAAGTCTTGTTCCTTTTTTTTTTTCTTGACCAATTTCTGGGGTATGAAATTGCTCCAGACATTTTCTACAGGCATCCCAATGAATTCCCCCCTACTTCTACTCTGACATTTCAGTCTCCTTTAATCGAGTGCTTCTGTTGGGATACAACCAGCAACGAAGAATTCTGAGTAAAACCAATAATCCATCCTTCAGAACTTATAAAAACAGTAAACAGATTAAAAGAGCTAAAATGTCAGCGATGAAACTATGTTCAATGGGGGAGGCAAAGCTATTGGTTAAAGCTCAAAAAGATATGCTCATAATCTAAAAGCACACACCTTGGTTCCAGCTACTATAGTACCATTGAGAGGGTGAGTGGCACATGTTGTAACACTTTCAGATAATGGAACAAACCTATTTTGCCTGCATCCGTTAACCATTCCAGAATGGATCTCTGTATCCTCTCTAGCACAACCAAACAGAAATCAAGCAAATATTTAGTTGATTATTCAGATCATAAAGAGAAATGAAACAAGCATAACGATCACCATGACAAGTAGATACAAATGTTTAGGCTGAAAAAGGTAGGACGAGGAGGATGAAAAGCAATGTCAACCTAGTTTAAGAGGGTAACAACAGTAGAAGCTCTTTTAGTGGCACTCCAATATATAATTGATACTAACTATTCACGATACAATTGTTTACCTGTAGTCCACATGGCAGGGAGAACTAGGGTCAGGATAGAAATCTAAAAGATGAATGCCATTATCAGATGATGATCCAATCACATAGATCTGCAAAAGAGAAACATTAAATTCAACAAACGAGAAACCAAATGGTTCAAACCCAAGCAGTAACAAGCCTGAAATGAGTTTTGTGTCATTTAATGAACTGGGAACACATTAATGAAGTAAATATCAAGCAGTCAACATAACAATGCTATCTGAACCCTAAAGCCAATGGCATGGCAAGCTAGCTCATCTACATTTGGATCGTGAAAGGAATACCAACTCAGACAAAGTAAAGTTTAGCTGACGTGAAATGTAAATACATTAAACATTACAGCAACATTCCCCATTTTCATGTCATCACTGATATCCGTAACCATGTACTCAAACTCATCTTAATTTTATGCTCTAGTGCATCTCATCTTGACAAGTCTATCACCAAACTGCATGAGTTAGTCTGTTGTTTTCAAACTAGCATCAAAGGGTTTGATATCTTTAAGGCAGAAAATTGCATCCCTAGTCACACTGTCTTGGAACAAGAAGAAGCCAAGAAGCTCATAGCATGACCAAACATTGCCCGTAGAATCCCCAAATTGAATTATATGCAATGATAGGTTTATTGAAAAACCTCAAACATATAGCAATTAGATACTGATATAGGTAAATAATAGTTGATGTGTCTTACTGATAACGCTCGCAGCCATGATGGTTTTCTGAAGTATAATAGATTAGAGATACTGTTGGCATCATTCCTGATCAGGAAATAAAAAAACACTAAATTAATTAGTCTGTTATTGCATAAGATATTATGATGAATAGCATAATCTCAGACTGCCAAATTTACTTACAACCAAGCTGGAGGA
Source organism: Erythroxylum carthagenense (assembly GCA_026413575.1). NCBI lineage: Eukaryota > Viridiplantae > Streptophyta > Magnoliopsida > Malpighiales > Erythroxylaceae > Erythroxylum > Erythroxylum carthagenense. Next base: position 67,034,737 of record JANZLD010000003.1, read on the forward strand.
GGGCAATGAATGTGAGTGATTTGAAAATTATGAGTGTTCAAAATGCCTGACCTGAATTTAATCATAAGAGAAGCAGTCAGATCATCAACCAGAACTATTCTCTTATGTTAAATATGCTAAAACAATGAATGCAGATGGGGATTGAAGAGTAAAAGGCACACAGCAACTATCCATGGTTGCAAGCATCACGATGATGGGCATACCCTTACTACTACTCGACTCTTGCAATCAAAGTAATGCATATTGCAGGTGCAATAAGGAAAGCACCATCCAAATCTTTATTGATATTTAACATAAACTGCGGAAATACTGAACAGCTGTATTTCTATTTCTTCCTTACATCAGTACATAGTTACATGTATATATAGAAATAGAGCTAGCTAATTTAGGAAACAAGTATCTGTACATAAT
>JANZLD010000003.1:67035247-67054589 GCA_026413575.1 Erythroxylum carthagenense
TGTTATCTGATCTGATTTATTGACTTTTAGGAGTCAATAATATCTTAGGAAATATTCAGCTGAATATTTCCCAACATAAACATTACAAATTGATCTTTTACTAATTTATAAAGTTAGGTGACCAGCCTATCCTGTTGGAAGATCTGTTGTAAAGCTGATGCAGGTAAATATAAAACATGAACCATTAATACCATGCCGCATTACAACATACTACAGCATAAAGTATGCTCAAAACTAGTTTTTTGCCAAAGAGAAACAGATTCCCAGTTATGCTGAAGCCACCCACACCTGATAAGTGGATTACAAGACCGCCAATGGAATAGCATACATCAACTTCAATTTTATCCTGCAATGATAGTTTTTGAGTCTGTGTAAACGTATCATTTTTCTAGTCCAGGATCTTGATAATGCTTGACTATGGTATTGGTACCTAGCATATAGTGCAGGCTCAGAACTCGAGACCTACCTTTGATTTCAGACAGTGGGCAACTGTACTAGATTCTTTCGTACAAGTTCCTTTACTTGTGTGATTATAGAATTGCTTGTGAATTAGTCATTGGTTATCATTACCCAATTATTAATAGCATGGAAAGGCAGAATTTATCAAAACTCTCAAGTCCTGATTAGCTTATCAAGAAATTTGTTCTAGTTTAATAATGCAGACGAAAGCGGAAAGGACAACAAGTAAATTGCAGACTGCAGGAAGATTAAAAAAATGCTTTTACATGCTGACCTACCAGCCATCATCAAGATGAAATGCTAAGTGATGAGGGCAAGAGGGATCAAAAGTAATGGAGTGAACTTCCTTGGAGACAATATTTGATTGCGCCTGCATAGTGATGGGAAGAAATGGTTAATGAGGATAACATTCACAGGCAGGTTCTGAACTAAAAGCATCCCATTAAATTTGTTGTATTGCTCCACACTTTCCTCTAAATCAAACATGAAAGGCGAATTATAATTTGAAAAATATTCAACGTAAGGAATCATGCAATAGGAATACCTTCAAAGGGCCTATCTTTTCTAACATCGATGCCAACTTCCAAGATGCTACAGGAGGATGGCATACCTGATTCAACGAAAGGCAGGAGCAGAAATTGTAAGTAAATGAAATTAAATTTCTTCCAGAACAGGAAGCCAAATGGAAGCATAATATCAAACTGTTTGACAGTAACATGAAGAAGTGACAAGAAAACCTACCTAGAAGGAAATTGTATTGTTAAAAAGGAGTTTCTGATTGAACCAAAGCTTAGCAAACGTCCCCATTAGGGCCATAATCAATGTTTTCAGAATCCCAAAGATGCACATTGAGCAATAGCTTTAAAAGCTTACCTCTCCGTGACTTTGAAAGCCAGAAGATGCTCGTCCTCCACGGAAGTCCCACATGTAAATTGTACCACGTCTATCAGCCCCAAAAATCATCTAGAATTAAAATAGTTATCATATAATTTAATCACTTAGATATAGAAAAACAAAGAGCGACAAAGTAAAACACTAATCAAATGTATCATAATAATAGCAAATTATTTTAAATGTCTTGACTTTACGACAATTTATCAAATGTATCATAACCTTTAACACTGCATATATATATATAACTGTAACACTATTAGTGATAGACCTTGACAGTGGTCAAATTAATAATGCTTTCATTATCATATTGAAAATATTTTTTTATCCTTTATATCTATTCTTTTATTTTTATGATTTTGCATACTTTGAAATTTAAAAATGGTAAAAGATAACCTTCTTGTCAGATATTTTTCCAAATTTTATCAAAAGGTCCATTGGACTATTATAACAATTGCACAAAATTTCAAGTTAAAATTTCAAGTATTAAATTCTTCATAAAAGTAATAATTCAGCATAATTAAGTTATATTACTAACCGGAATACGCGCACACACACACACACACATATATAACTCGTGATATTTAGCATTACAAAATAAAAATTAAGATATATTTGATATTTTGCACACAATTCAAGATATATGAAATAATTTACCTAATAACAATGCATATTGAATCATCCCAGCATAAGAATGAACAAAAAATTTAAATAGCATCACGTTTCTTTAATATGCTTGCTAGTATTTTTCAATTTGCTACATGCAAACTCAAAAGTGCAAATATAAAGGATAACATGCAGAAACGTGCCTAAGCAAGTGATGCCTTCAAGCAGTCACCAACCTGATTGTCCACATTTAGCTTGACACTGTTTATGGAGCTATAGTTATTAGTTGCAAGCTCAAGACAAGGAAGAACACTCATCCTCCTATCCCATACATGGACTGCACCGTTTGTATCTGAACTAACTAACCTACCAATGTAAGAGGCAAGAATCAAATAAAAGAACTGATAGACATACATAGGAGCCGCTGAAGTGTGACAAAAGTAGTTAGACTAATAATTCCGTATTAGAATGTTGCATGCAAAGCAGCCTCCAAACCATGAAAAAGGTATAAGCTACTAGCTGTTCCTTTTTCACATGCAACTTGCTCCTCATTATTACTATAATCAGTTCATATTTCACAACTTTAGGGCTCAAGTTTGGCACCAAATTTAAGTTTAGAGAAGTGCTTGCCACTTTTCACAAACCTTGATTTATCATCTGTTGAAAAAGCTATATCAGTCAGTCCCTTACGAATGTCATTCCCATGAACAGTGACTGTGCGTCTTGTTTTTAGCACCTGCATTGAAAATAAAGAAATATACACTGGTATCTAATTAAGAGAAAAGCAAAACACTTCAGAAAGTTGCCCGTCTAAACAAGCAAAACGGTGAAAATGATGAAAAGCAAACAAGAAGACAAAATAATCAGTTTACTTGGAGCTTCTTGAAACTGCTTTGCAAAGGGATAAAATGATTAAGAGTGACCGGAAAATCTGTTGAGGAAGTAGTTTAGATAAAAGGTTTCCGGCTGGGCATGATATAAAGAAGGAATAATATTACCAGAGGTGAAAAGAGATCTTACCTGAGCTGGATCAGAAGAGTCATAACCAATATCAAAAATGAGTACTTCATTGGTTTTGGTAGAGGTACAAGCAATCTATAAATGCAAACAAATCAAACAAAAGGTTCAATAAAGATTCACATTCCTTGAGAAGGAAAGTTATACACTGAAAGTCGTCATTTTTATAAAATTATTTCCAACAAGATGGTCAATCAATCCATGAAGTCCCTAGACTTAACTTTATAATTTATGCAATCCTGAGGATTTAAAAAGAGCAACCAGAAAAGGAATTACGAATTAGGTGACAAAAAAAAAGGTCATCTAAGACATTAAAAGAAACATGGATGCCCAAACCTCATCTTGGTAAGCAGAGTTCCAGCCAACAGAGTCGAGTTGTTGATGCAAAGAAATGTGGAATACATGTTTGCTTTCATCTTCATCCATACCTTCAAGCATATTGACAATATATACGACAAGAGTAGGAGAAGATATGGGTGACTGAATGACTTGTTGTAAACACAAATGCACAGTAGCATGGAGTAAAGCAAAAACAGGAACTTACAAGGAAATGAATGAAGAGTCTGAGAGTAGAGAGATTCAAAATCAAGAACCATTAAGCATCCCGACTTGGTTACTGACACTAAGTAAACTCCCTGGAAGACATATGTACCATAAATTGGACAAACAAGGAAGTGAGAAAGAAAGAAGCTAAAAGTAAACAAAAGACATGGAAGCTGGAAGCTTGATAATGAGGGGAGGAAAACAATAATTCACCTTATTGTCAAATTCAAGGGAAGAGATGCCATGCCTGATAAAAGAAGAGATGCACAAAAGATGGCATTGTTGGTGCATATGAAAGAAAGGAGTATGAATGAACATAAAAGAAACTATTTGAGAAATGAGTAAACCGAATACAGAATTTGGTATTACTTGGAAATAGGAGAACCCTCTTCCCTGTTAGAGATGTTACCAATCTGATTCATCTGCCAAATTATACAATTGCCAACTTCATAAATCTTTTAAATAAAGAAACGATATTGAAATTGATAATAAGGGAGGGAGGACATACATGGGTTGGGCATGGAACTCCATTTACATTATATAAATGCGGAAATGCACCTATCTTTTGTTATTTCAAAACAAAATAAAATTGGTGAGCTAATAATAATACTAAAGGGTATTATAAAAGATGAAACTTGAAGGAAATAGAAACAGGGGTAGGGAGTGACCTGACCTGACAGTAGGATTGGAGAAGTAAAGAAGAAAAGTGGCGGCGGCACTTGGGATTGAATCCTCCGATCAACTCACTCGCGGCCATCATCATCTTCCGTGCCCCGCGTCTTCTTCCAATTTAAGTTTCAGAATTGCGTCAAAATCTCACCATTTAATTTAACCCCATTAATATATATATAAGAAGAAGAAGAAGAGTTTACCTCTGAAAGGTTGTGGTATTAGGAGAGTGCGTTGAAGATTGAAGAGAAGCGGCAACATCATTCATCTTCTTCAAGTACTTTTCCATTTTCCTTACGAGAGATAGAGCCAGAGGAGTCGTTTTTCACTTCCATTTTCCCGCCAAACAAGCAGCAACCCATGTACGTTACTGTCTGTAACCCAGCCCGACAAGGGAACCAACAACTAATGTAGTTGGCCCAACAAGTAACATATGTCCTAGTGCGTAAGGCTCCCATTTTGGGGGAGTCGGAGGAAATTCAATTTACGCTAAAGTCAATTCTAACTCAAAACTTCAATCCATTCACTACCCATTTGTCAACGTTACACATATCCTCTCCATTACAACTTTTAGCTTCTTCATTACCTTCTTCGTTAGGTGTTCCTTTTTTTTTTTTCTCTGTGGTCAGAGTGAGATGGCATAAATTACATAAATTACATGAACCTGTAATCTATTGCTTTTCTCTTCAGTTTCAAAAATAGTTCTACGTAGCTTATTGCTTATTATGTAAAAATACACAACCAAAAAATATTTAAAAAAAAGAACATTATGAGGAGCAATACAAAGATACGTGAGCTAACTATTAACACAAGAAGAACTTGAAAGTCACATCAGAGTCAGACCCAATTGTTGGCAAGTGAAAAATCATGGAATCTGAATGACGCTTCACCAGCTGTGTCTCTGTCAAGTTTAATCTCCGCCTCAAGACCACCGTCCTCCGGCGGCAATGGCAAAACTTGGTTATCATTTGGCCTTATTTGTGGAGGTGAAGGTGGAGGAAGAGGGGTTGAGACTGGGGTTGGGGTGGTGATCCAAGCTCTGGAGTTCGGACTCGGAGACGACGCTACAACACTTCTGTCCCATAAGAACACGTGCATTACGATGGACACTTTTGCATGCCTATGCAATGAAAGTTTCTGGCTCAGTGAGACCGTGTCAAAGCACCTAATCGCTCCTGTCGACGATACCATCCATGGAAGCACCTTCTGGTTCGATACTCTCGACACCACTAACAGCCTGGACGCACTTGTTGCTTCTCTGTACAAATTGCTCAGTCCTGACCTCGTCGACGGGACGTTCTCATCGTCGCTAATCACCGACGATATGTAGACAAACCCCTGATAACGAAAAAGAAAGGAATGGATCTTAAATCCACCCCATTGCCATGCAAGATAACGTAACAGATTGATTGATTGATTTCATTTTCATATCATACCTCTTCCGTGCGACTAATGGCGAATCCAAGCTTTGTATCATCTTCTTTGATCTTGATTTCTATACCAAACTCCCCACATAGAGGAGCATACCAGAGACGAACCGCTCTTACAACACCTATGTCCACTCCATGATAGTCCTCAAAACCGTACAAGCTTGCATTCGCAAGATTTGACAAATCAGATAACGACCCAGCATTCACTGTTGATGATGCCGTCTCTCCTGATATCTATTCCATCCAAACCATAAAAAATTGGTTAAACAACACAAACTATACAAAACATCGCGCTTAAATATTAACGACAATAATCACATTATAAACAATACCTTGGTGAGGAGGGACTCGGTCTGAATATTCATGAAAACTATGGGGATACCAGAGGCCTGAGAAGCGTAGAGCCAAGCATTGGCTCTGGCAAGAGTGTCTTCCAAATCATTGTAACGAGAGGCAACTCGGTCAGAAGCTTTTGGGAGGAGAAGTATGGAAAGAAAGCAGCTTGAATTGGGAACAGCTAACACCTCTTGCATGCCTCTTCCCCATGGATACGACACATATCCATCTTGTAGCTTTGCCCTTGTTAATGCCCCTACAATTCTCGAGCTTCTTGAAGCTGCAAAAATGAAAATTAATCACAAATATTAAGCTTCGTGAGAGTTTTGCAAAAAGTCAAATCCCGATGATCGGAAAATGGGAACGGAGATATAGCCGCCAACAACTTCCCAGGTCAACATATGATCACAACATGGAATTAATGGAAAAACTCATAAGTGGAGCTCGACCTAACCCCTTTTTTTTCCCCCCTCGATGTAGAGCCAAAAGGAAAACGTTATACAAGAAAAAAGTCCAAGTTGATACGTATTTGGAAGTTGTGAACAAGAAAAGAGGTCCAAGTGGAGTTGCAGTACCCTGAATCTGACTCAAGAAATTTCATTCTTAATGTCTTTTCACAATTCAAAGGAAAAAGTAGAACCACGTGATACATACAAGTCAACAGCTTCCAATTCCAATTCTAATTCCCACCAAAACCAATCAAATCAACGCCAGTCTCTCCATATTCCTTGTCCTTCTAGAATTACGGTACAGATCATCTATTTTCATAAATCAATTTCTTACCTCTTTCACAAAATCTCGACCATACATTTATGTAGATTAGGAAAGGGTTGTAAGAACGTTCATGTACAAACGATTTCATGTGATTTAATTTACTTCTATACAGTATTTTATACTTTATTGATTCGGAATCACCACAAGAGATTATTAGATATATTATATAGCAAACGCATTTAGTTGTTTTAAGGTCAGATATTAATCTTCACGAAACCGGTAATGAATGAAAGCACTCACAGCTAGACACGTGGAGAATAGAAAGGTCAAAGCGAAAGAGACAAGTGAAAAGAAAAAAGAAAAACACAAATGCGGAGGAGGAGGGGGCGGTGACCGCAGCCGGTGGATGAGTGTGCAATGTATGTGTCTGTATAGAGAGAGCCAGAGATAAATGAATTCTAACCTTGCAACTCGAAGCAATCGGCCTCGGAGCGATCGGAGAAGGCAACAGCGTAGTTAGGGTCAGCGATAGACCTCAAGATGTATTGTTTCTTAGAGGAGGAGTCGGGGACGATACAGGCTTGAAGCTGAGCGAACTCGTCTCGGCCCCTTCTGACTCGGACAAGAATAGAGGTCTCTTTATTCCTGAAGGAAGAGTGAAGAACCCTCTGAACCCCAGACTTGCCGTTCTTGAAAGGAGACTTGAGGCTGAGGGACTGTGAGTTTGAGGATCCGATCAGGATCTCCTCAACTATGTCGCCGGTTTGGAGCATGTCGGAGGTCCACTCATCGGCTTTAGAGCTGCCCTTCACACACTCGATGGAGAGAACAGTGAAGGATTTTGAGGGAGTTTCAGGAGGCGATGTCCTACCACTATTACTTCGATCCAGGGACATGTTTTCAGCCACCTAAAGTACTCTCTTTCTATATATATATAGATGATAATTAAAAAGGGCTGGTTGCTAGAACAGGACACGAGATAAAGGTAGAACCTTCAACCTGGGTAACATCTTTTGTTGACTTTTTCTCTACCTGGACCGAGTCATCACTTAGCATATGTATGCATATGGAGAAGTTGGTTATAATATAAGAGAGACTTCCATAAGTTATGGAGCCAGTTCCCAACTATAAGAATCTATGTGAGAAGCTATGGTAGATAGATTCCAGTTACTGTGTCCGCGCGCGCGTGTGTGTGTGCGAGAGAGAGAGACAGAGAGAGAGGCAAGCAGGTAATGTCTTGTTTGGTGAACCAATAAATGAAAAAGCGCCGTACCGATGTAGAGATAATTGAATTGAGAGACACGCAAAAGCAGAGATCACAGAAAACTGTTAAATTATATATTATTTAAATTAGTTATAAAAAATAAGATTATTTTAATAATAAAATTTGATTATTTTGATTTTTGTTTAAATTCTACTATTCCAGATTAATCCAATGAACTTAAACCTAACTACAATTAATGTATAGACATATGTACACACTAACTCGAATCTTACTGTATATTTGCTCAAGTTTAGAGAAGTTCGATAATATGCAACTTAACTCGAAAGTCACAATTTAAGTTAAATTTTATTTGTTAATTTTGGATAAATTTAAGACATAATTAAAATATGCATACAGGTGGATAATTAGGAAGAGAACATAAAAAATGGACAACTAAGGAAAAATAATTATTTGCCAAGTACTTATATGTAATTATTGTTTATATTTTTCTTATACAGGTTTAAGGTAGGATTGCCAATATTATCCCAAATATTGAGAAGGTAGTTCAATTCAGTAACATAGTATAAGACAAAGAGAGTCCTAAGAATAAAATTGCTAGAGCCATTTCTTTTTTGGAGCTGCATCCTTCGCCATACTTGGAGTTCGCTTTCTGATCTTTTTAGAATCAGAACCAGCATCAGAGAGTTGTCTTGGCTTCAAAGAAGAAATTCTTCCAGACCTATGATTGGTTGATATTTCTTTAAGAGGACTTGCTGATCTAGACTTCACACAACTTGAGAGTTTTGCTGGTGCTGATCCAAGGTCTCTTGCCAAGACAAGATCATTTTGCTGCAGAGGTGTTTCCTACATTTTGAAAGGAAAAAGGAGAGAGGGGTTGTAATTGAGTTTATTAAAGTAGGAATCTTGATCCTGAAAGCTACAACTTCAAGCCTGGGAAGTGCTCACTCACAGGAATTTTAATAGCATGAGGTCGTTCTTGATTTTTAGGAGAGGTATCCGAATCAGATGAGGAAGGACTAGTAGCACTGTCCATGTCATAAACAATGTTATCCAACAGGGCTGGAAATTTCCAACTCTCCAAGGTAGAAGAAGCAGAAGAGGAAGGTCGCTGAAGTCTGGTAAGATGCACCAACTGCATAATCAAATTTTATATCATCATATTAGTTCCTGAGGTTTAACCAATTATTCTCCGATCAAATACAACTAATTCCACGATAACGTTAATTTACATGGCAGGGCAAAATCATTATAATAGAAAGACAGATAAACATAATTTGCAGTTTTCAACTTCCTCAATGTGCTACAAATCAGGGATATCTGAACAACCATCAAGCAGTCTGAGTGCCAAATAGGAAAGTCTTGCTATAACAAGTTGAAAGTGGGAGAACCTGTAATAGTATACGGATAATGCACGTAAGAACAGCTACTCACCTTTTCTTCTAATATCAGCACGTCCTTTCTAAATTTTGTAATCATCATGTTTTTCCTGCGAATGATGTCTTCCAGCTCCGCAATTCTCTGTCATAAAGAGAAGCGTAATAAATCTGTAAGAAAAGTTTAGTTGCATCAGAAGCACAAAACAAACGCAACTTGATTAAACCTTTGATCCAGCCATCTTGCTTGATTGTAGGATAGTTGCCAGCTCCTTTATGGTTGCATCTTTCTCTTCACATTCCCTCTTCAAATTAAGTATGTCTTGGTCTACAGCAAAGGCGTTCATCTGTAAGACATGGATATAAACTTTCCCAGGTTAAGACATTACCAGCATCTTAATGATTCCACAATCAATATAGGGAGTATGCGGTTTTCAAGGAAAATAACATAGATATATTCATTTTAAGAACCATTTATGCATCCAAAATAAGCAGAAACATGTCATTTTCCTATGTTCCAAACAGCTCGTTATCGAGATTGCCTATAATTCCTTGTACATAGCTTGACTAACTCAAGTTCCACCGCTTCCATCAAACTAGTTTAAGACTTGAAAAACAACAATTCCATATCGACACTCGATACATGGAATCCTCTTGCACCATATTTTACAATGCTGATGCAGAATTAAGTCGTGATTAAGCTCTGATCGGGAGAAGGTGCTTAGCCAATTATATGAAAGCAAGCTCACGGGCAAAATCACCACCATTTATGCAATGCATCGATGCCAAGAATAAACTGTTATGATTTAGGATATTCCAGACTAAAAATAAACTGGCAGTTGAAATGAGAGCTACTCCTCGCATGCTTGTTTATCAAGATTAAATCTTTGACTGTGGAAACAAGTTAAACTGGTATGATCAGTATATATGTGCACGAAGGCATATTCAGAGTTACCTGGATATCTTGTGTAGAAGTAACACTTGGAGCCCAATCAGACCAATCAGACAAGCGCCGCTCTTCTTGTTCAATTTCATTACCGTAAGGTAGCTTGTATTGGAGTACCTCGTCCCCGGTAGGAACTTTGTTACCCTAGCAACAATTAAATCAAAGACAGAGTTTAAATTACAAAATCAGTAAATCGAAAACAGTTCTGCTGAATTTGAAAATCTCACAGACTCACTCACTCACCAACAAACTAGAGGAGAAGAGATGTTGATGTTGATCACAATGCCAACAACCACATTGAGAAAATTGAATCTTGTGGCATCCAAGATCGTCAAGTGTAGCCAATCCTTCACATTTGCTCCTACCATGATTAACCTGCTCACACAAATTGTCCAGCTTCTGCTGCATACTCGATAACACCTCATCCTAAATAGTAATGGCGTAGTGCAACAAAATCAAACAAACACTTCTTTTTTCTTAATGACAAAGAAAGGAAATTTAGGAGTGAAATGACAAACCCGAAGATTCACAGATTTTCGGAGCTGGGATATAACGCGATTCTTGTTGGACTCAGCAGTGGCAACGGCAATGACAGCAACTAGTAGAAATCTTTGTAAAGGAGTGAGGAGCTCCCAGGCCACGATTTCATCTTTTCTGGAACGAAAGTCTAAACCTTTAAATATGGATTCAGCGGAACTAGATTCCTCCGCATTAACCAGACGCCCCTGCAGAGACACCCAAGCGAAGAGGCGGGAATGCACCGAAGGGATGCGGCGGCTAGGAGTGAAGTGGGTGGAAAGCCGCCCAGAAGACAACGGAGGCGGAAAGAAACTCACCAGCCAAGGCTGTGGTGCAGGGAAAGCGAGGGAAGTGTGGTCGACTTCTTCTTCCATTAGCATTAACTATAAGTGTGTGGTTGCAATGAAGATTATAACTTTTGGGAAGACGAAGCACAAAGGAAGAGATCATACGAATGAATGAGTTACCAAAACTTGCTGGATTTCAAATCCCATTTGAGATTTGAGATTTGGGAGGGAAACCTCATCGTCTACCTATTCAGTATTTACATCAAAATCAAAAGTCGTAATATTTTTTTTGTTTTGTTTTGTTCTGTTTTGTAAGGTACCATTACCATATGAAAACAAGAAAGTTTGAATTTTGAATGATAATTGCTTCCGATCCGAGTCTTGGAAAAAAAAAAAATCTGACAGCCGGACGGTAAGATTCATAAAATTAAGGTTGTGTGGAGTTTCCATTTCCAACTTAGGTTGTTGTTGACTATTTGTTATGACTAAAATTTTGAAATAACATTCCGTTGATGAAGGTGGCATTAGGAATGGGCCGAATCGCATATATCAGACAACAAAATCTGAAATCTGATTACACTCATGAGCCTAAGAAGGCTTGGACCAAAATATTCAATTCGGACCAAACTGAAAGGAGTGGTCTTGGTTGGTTTCTTTTCTTGTGTATCCAAAACTGACCAATTCACTCTGTTTTGGGCTTATTTTGTTATAAAAGTTCAATTAACTTTTTAACTATGGCGTGTGTACATGTCCATAAACATTGATTTTGTAATTGACTTATTGAATAGAACTACTAATTTGATAATTTTAATTTGAATGTCATTTTCGCAACTAAATGTGATATGTACTTCATGTGAATAGTATATGTTTAGTATCATAACAACTCAGCTTTAAAATCCCACTAAACTAATATTGCTTCCATGATTAAAATAACGACAAAAGATTCCTCACACTCCACGTAACTAGAACTAGGTCACGTCCCCACTATCAGAAAAAGCTTGGAAAGGGCAAACGTCATCTACAGGATGCTGAATAGACAGATCCGTCTTCTTGTGTCCGCCTTCCTGCTCACCGCTTCCAAACTCAAACCCTAACTACGATAAATCGCGATAACAATCCGAATCTGAATGTAAAACGACGTTTCATCCTTTTGCAAACATCCTCTTTTAGAACCAGAAAGAAGACACAAACTTTGTAAGGATGAGAAAGTACCTCACTTTAACAATTGGTACCTCCCACTCAACTTTTCTATGTCCAATACACTCCACACATGATAATGGAGGATTGGACATTTTGGATAAGATGAGACTCAAAAACATAAAGAGGAAAGGTAAAGCGAGTGACGACAAGTCACATTGACTTCAATTCCCAAGTCCATGAAAACGGCAGGTCCAATTTATTTTATCAAAGAGTCTGAGACAGAGATCTGATCAGAGAAGACAAAAACTGATGTGGGTTGGTGCTCATTCACTCAGCTTCCAACATTAATACCAGAAGTAGTACGAATTGGATGGAGCTAATCACCTACATAAGTCTTCTTCATTATAGCAGAAAGTAACTAGCAGGTACATTGATTACCAGTTCGTTCCCTTTTAATCTCTTAGCTAAAATTTTACTTTAGAATAGTTTTAAAAAAGACTACTTACTATATTCTACATCCCATTATCTCCCTGACACTGTAAACTCTTATAGACCCTACACATAACCAAATCAATAATAATGATAATAATAATATGACACAGACAACTTTCTGCTGCTACAGCTTCTTTGTGCAGGTACACTTCGCACGGTTTTCTGAAAGCTCCTGGAAAGGCAACCAACAAGAAAGGTAAATAAGCTAAATTTCAGGAATGGTCCTCCTACATCTTCTTCAGGATGTTTCATTTACTGTATCATCTATCATCATTATCATCGTACCTTAACTTGCCTCTGAAGATCTTTAATGTAATCCACTGCCAAATCCAGCATATCTGATGTGTTTGTTTGCTGCAAAATAGAGTCTCCAAAATCACATAAACATAGTTCCACTAATTTTGGAATAACATTCTGGTTACCTTATCCATGTTGGGTACAAGATCTTGTAGCTTCCTCATACGTTCGCTGATTTTAGTTCTTCTGACCTGTACGAACACTCATGAACGAATCTTTCTTCGCACGGTATGTAAATCGTACCAGTTGGGAAGAACAGAGAACCTTACCCTCTCGGCGATGCTTCTTGGATGAGTGGCACAGCCACGCTTGGCTCGGATCTTACAGGGCACAGAATCCTGAAACTGCAGAAACTTTTCAATGGTAGACTTTGGTAAACTCAAGTGATGAGCCAACATTGGAGGTCGATTCGTTGGCTCTATAGTCTGATAAAAACAACAAAAAGGGTTTGTTATCAGGTGAATTCTCAGGAAGAACATGCATACACTAAACAAACTCAGTAGTAAAATTCTTGCGTCACCTGAGTTTCTGATTGATTCAGACCAGAAAGGGTCTTATTATCAGTCGCTGTGTCATCCCAGGGTCCAACAGGGAAACCTGAGGCATAATTATTATTACAGTCTAGTGTATTGTCTCTGTTGCCAATTTCGGAAATTGGACTCATTCGACCCGAGTACGCAGGTGGTCTGCTTGTTGCAGAAAAAGATGTTTCTTCGTTACCTTTTCCAATCTCTCCCATACCTCTCAGCACTGCATATCCTGGAAATACCATTTTTGAACTAGTCAAATTAACAGTACCAGCACACAAAGGGAAGAACCACTAAATCCAGATTCCTGTTAAGACATATAAGAACAAAAATCAAACAACTTGACATATTATATTTGATTTGCAACAACTTTAGTTCCTTTCTTCAAACTTATTTCTTTAACCCGCCCACTTGCCCGAGAAAATGTTTGTCCATCATAAAAAATCAAATCAGTGAGCTTTTAAGTATCAACTCACTTGACTTTACAATTCATTCATTTGGTTGTTTCAGAAAGCAGAAGAAGGGAAAGGAAAGCTTCTTCTTTTTTCCCACCTCGTTTGCTGTGTCTCCAACACCTTTGATTAAGAAGGAAAAGCTTAGGGACATACCGTTTTCGAACTCAATATTTATGTTGGAGAAAAGTCCGGCGGGTGAGCTACTGTGCCTAACAAGACCAGAACTACTCCCACCGATTATCTTCGTCTGAGGTAACTGGTCCGTACCCTTCGAATTGTGATCCGGTAAGGGTGGTTTGGAATGATTTTGATAAGAGTTCTGGGAAGAAGAGTTGTAGTTGTTCTGTTGAAGCAACCTTGTTGTCTCTATACTACTCTCTGAACCCCCAGTCTGCTCTTGTTGGCCGACTTGTATGGTTGATTCTCTCATCGGAGAATCTCGCTTGATGTCGAAAAGATTAGGATTTGATGGGTTGTAGGTGTTGCCACCAGAATCGGACAGAAATCTTGCGAAAATCCGCTCTGTTTCAGGGCTGGTTGGCCTATTCAGAAGCTCTTCACAGAAGTCCCTGTCCAGAAAGCTTGAGAAGTACGAGCTTGGTGCAGACTGGTACCTTGTCAACCCCGAACTCATCTGCTTTTGCTCATATTGATGATGATGTTGCTGGTGATGGTCCAGGAAGAAATGATTGGGGAGCTGAAGATCTGACTCCATCTTGGATTCAGGTTTCTTGTTTAACCCAAGTACAAGGGAAGGTACTTTTTGTTCTTTCAGTTGCATCCAACACAAATGAGCCTAGAGTTCAGCTACTTTTGATGGATGTTGCTTAAGATCTGTCTCCAATCTTCTGCAACGTTGTTATTAACATTAAATAAGATAAAGACAAGATCTTTACTTGAAAAGGCTGTCTTCTTTCCACTTTCTTTTAACAGGATCAAAAAACCCTGAACTAGAAAGAAAAACTCAAGACACACAGGAAAAAACTCAAACTATTATGTACAAATCGATTCAATTCTAACAAGAAACTCGACTTCAAGAACAACCGAACCGTAGATGTTACATGAAAAAGGGAGAACCCAGACAGGAGAAAGAGCAGAAACAGAGCTTTGGGAATGGTGGAAGTGGTGGAGGTGGTGGTGGTATGATTCCAATCACAAACACCGACAAAGAGATTGGAGATTAAAATATAGGAAAATGAAACCAGACATCGGAAGGTTAAAAAAAAAAGAGAGAAGGTGGGTGGGGATAGATAGAGCGAAACTTGTCAGTGTCAAAATAAACACAAGAGAACAAGTGAATTAGAGGCTGAGAAAAAGAAACCATTAGAAGTATGTAGAATTCTGAATTATTTACTTCTTCAAAGTTCATCATGTTATCACCATAAACCACCAGAAAAGGACATGTGTCTCAGTGTTGTAATTAACAAAAATTTACGTTTTAAGAACAGAACACTTTCTGCTTCTAATGCTTTTATGACTTACTAACAAACTATGATTTAGTTGTAAGAACTACGAATAGCAACGATCCAAACCAGACTCAAATCTCAAATTTCAAATAAAAACTACGTGGTTTTGATATTTTGACCTCATCCGAAATCGGATGAGTTTGTCGTCTCTATTACGAATTCTTGGTCTTGGTCCCTCTTATTATCTCCTAACCTCATAAGTCATTCATCATGATTTGGACTCTTCGTCTCTTCTTTGATGCAATGTCTTCCCATTTTAATGGAGTTTAGAATGGATGATTGAAATTAGTTGTGTTTTCTTTTCTGTTTTTCAACCCATGCTGATTTTCCACACGATGGAACGAAAGCGGCTCTGCCCAAGACGACATTTACGAGTTACGAAAATCAATCGTACACTCAGAAATGAATGCAATGATACGTGGACAAATTTCCGCCATTGTTATTGCTTGTTTGTGCACATACACTTTTCACGATTCTCTGACAGGGCCTGAGGAAAACAAAAAACAAAAAGAGAACAGTTAATTGAAAAAGGGAAAAACACAAATTCCGGGGGAGGCAGGTGATGCTGTTTGTCTATAGTTATCGTATAGTGCATAGCTTCACCCGACTCTTAAGGTTTTTGATGTAATCAACTGTCAAATCCAGCATATCTGCGGTGTGTGTTTGCTGTAAAAACACAAACCCAATTGGCAAATCATCATCATCTTCTTCTTCTTCTCTAAACTTAAACTTACCAAGAAAGTTGAAGATACTACCTTTTCCATATTAGGAACAAGATCCTGTAACTTCCTCATCCGTTCACTAATTCTTGCTCTTCTAACCTGAAACATAACAAGTCCTTACATGTACTGTTTTTGACAACCATTTCTCGAGATTAAATGGGGGGAAAAAAACAAAGGAGGAAGAGACGCTTTAACCTTCTCAGCGATGCTTCTTGGATGTGTGGCAAACCCACGCTTTGCTCAACTTTACATGGCGCGGAATCTTGAAACTGCAGAACCTTTTCCATGGCAGACATTTCTGCTGAGCTTGTTGGCAAACTCAAGTGATGGGCTGACGTAGGAGGTTGATTTGCTGTCTCTAAATTCTGTTCAAGACTCAATCACAAAATAAGTTAGGAAGTTCCCAAAAGATCTCGAGACATTAAAGCTTGTCACGTCCTAAAAATTTGTCCCACCTGCATTTCAGAGTCATGTAAGTCAGAAAATGTGTTATTATCATCCCAAGATCCAATACCGTAATCATTAGTATTATAAGGCTAGTTTCTCCATTGCCAACTTCTGCAATTGTACTAATTCCTCTACTTGCTGCAGGAAATGATGCTTCTCTGAGCACTGCATAGCCTGCCAGTAACAATCTTAACACTAAAACACCATATGGTGCATAAAATGGAAATGCCAGGAAGCAAATCAAGACTTCTATTATTAGTAGTACAAAACTATAAATCAGACAACTTGGTATACTAATTTTTAAGTCCCACTTGCTGGTAAATTCTAAAAGTCCAATCAAGTTCAGGTGTCAATTCATTTATGTATGCTTTGTTCATGCAATACATTAAATGGTAGTACGACAGAGCAAAGCCTCAACTTCACAAGTGAGATGAGCTCCGAAACTGAAACTTGAAGAAAGAGGAAAGGTGTAGAATGATTACCGTTCTCGAACTCGATGTTCATGTTGGAGAAAAACCCTGCAGGCGAACTACTATGTCGAAGTATGTTGGAATTATTGGCACCCCTAGTTCTCATTCCGGTATAATTCGCCGTCGCCGGCCCATAGTCCATGCCAGCTTTTGAATTTTATTCCGGTAATTGATTTTGGTACAAGTTATGTTGGGGTCTTGAATCATCCATGATCTGTACGGACTGTACCGGTTGGTTGACTGGTGAAGTGGGTGGAGAATCTTTCTTCATCTTGTAAACATTTTGATGGGACGATGAGTAATCTGAGTTGTTGGCGAGAAGTCTTGAGAAAATCCGTTGTGTTTCAGGGCTGTGTGGTCTGTTCATAAAGTCTTCCCCGGAGTCGCCGCCGTCCAATAAACTAGAGAAGTAGGAGCTTGGAGCAGATTGATATCTTGTCAACCCAGAATTCAAATGATATCGATGCTGGCACTCAAGATCCGACTCCATGTTAGACCCTCAAATTCCTTGAACTTTTTCTTTGACTGGGAGGTGAGGAACAGAGCAAGAACAGAGACCGAAGCGGAGTCGTAGAATTAACAATTGTCATGAAAAGCAAAGTCGTAGCTGTATCGTTTCATCTAAGTGGTTATTATTATATTCAATATCTAAATAGACACAAATAATTTATGTATGATTTATAATTAATGTATGATTTATCATTTTGATGTTTAATAATCAAGAATAGAAAAACTTACATGTAATATCAGAGCCTTAAGTTTTTTAAAAAATAATAATCCTTAGATTATTGATTTGATCATTGTTTCATTTAGGATGTTTGTAACAAAATTATGATTTTAGAGTTTTGTATAAAGAATATTTTTCCATATTTTAAAAAAGAGTTGCGTCGTTGGTAGATTTCTGCATGCACCTGTGCGTCTCTTGATTTCTCTTTCTGGGTTTGCTTGTAACCATCTGTGCACTTCTTTATTCTCCAGTTTTGAGATTTGTTTTAGATAAGCAAATAGTTTTTCTCAATTCCACTAAAAAACGATCATCGGAGAGAATTAAAAAAGTTCGACAATAATGAGAGTGAGGCTCACACCTTTAAAGTTGCTTTCTTTGGTTTGCTACACTTACTTTCTTTAGCATCTGTTAGGATGATGTATATGTCGTCCAGCAAATTAGAATGTTAAGAAAATCTTTGATTTAAGAATGAATAAGAAAATCTTTGATTCCAGAATGAGTATCTGGTAATTTACTGTATATTGCTTCTTCGTAAATTTTGGAATTAGAGTTTTGAATAGAAAATTACAGTTCTAAAATTTTTTTGATGATGAACGAATTATTTTAAATTTTGGATTTCTTATGTCTTGGTCATATTAATAACATTTTGACCTATAATAAAATTTTAATTTTAGTTTTATCTTATGATTATGATTATCATTATTATTTTTTATATATGACAGTATGATTAAAATTAATTTATTAGTCACCAAACTAGCCAAATTACTTTTGAATGTGTAGTCATATAACTTATGTATTTTAATAAAATGATATTATGGAAATTTTATTAGTTGATAGAAATTAAGGACTTTACCCAAATGTAAATCAATGTTTTAAAACTAAAAAATATAAAGGAGAAAATTGATATACTCTTGTTATTTATATGTATAGTTATCCAAACATGTTAGATGTATTAGATGAAGTTTATTTAATTTTCTTATAAAGTTTAAATAACATTTTAATGATGGTGATGATATATATTGTTGTATTTACTTAAAGAAAACCTTCAATATATTTAATGTATGTGCTTCCTGTTTGAATATATTACTTAGTGATCGTTTATATGTTTGCAGTTATTAGCCTTCACTCTCAAGCTTCTTTTGTTGCCTTGTTCATTGGTGTAAATTGTTAGTAGTGTGCCATAGGTCAATGGATATATGTGACTTTTGTACTAACATTATAATTTATTAATAATATATTATGAGGTATTCTTTTATATATGCATGTATATCGTTAATGTAATGTGATTTACATTTCATGAATAGTATTAGGCTTACGTCAACAAGTATGTGACTTGATATTAAAACCATAAGTATTATAATACTATTCTAAATTGTCCCTGATCGATCATTATTGGTGGAACAATAATGAATTAAGGCTAGTATGTGTTCTAATTGATGATCACGTTTTTCTGATCATGGATATAAGTTATCAAATAAGAAACATAGATATATGTAAGAGAACATATATTGGACCAACCCACAAAGAGAATACTACATGGTTTCATATCATTAGTGATTCTCAATATGGTTTGACTTTAGTCCT